>JAPVLO010001610.1:0-67766 GCA_027257055.1 Cephalopachus bancanus | reverse complement strand
TAAATGTGTTCCTATACTCTTAAACCTTATCTGTTACAGGACCAGCTGAGGTGAAACCATTTGGTGCTGAGAATTTATCTCTAGAAATCAGCATCTAGGAGAGAATATTCAAAGCAAAACAATCATGGCCGTAAATCAGCAAGCGTTGGAAGGCAATGACAACCTCATAACCTCGAAAAGTTGGAGTAAGTAAAAGTCAAATGGAAATCAAATAAACAAATGAATTGCCTTTTCTTTTTCTTTTTTTTTTTGAGTTGGAGTCTCACTCTGTCTCCCAGGCTGGAGTGCAGTGGCATGCTCAGGGATACCACAGCCTTGACCTGCTGGGCTCAGGTAATCCTTCCCCCTCAGCCTTCCAAGTAGCTGGAACTACAGACTCGCGCCACTATACCTGGCTAATTTTTTGATTTATTGTAGAGATGAGGTCTCGCCAAGTTGCCCAGATTAGTCTCAAACCCCTGGGCTCAGGCAATCCTCCTGCCTCAGCCTCCCAAAGTGCTGGGATTACAGACGTGAGCTACCACGCCCTGCCAAAGAACCAACTTTTGGCAATCAAATATATTCTCATACCAAAGAATGTTGACTACGATCTATAAATCAAGTTTACCTATAATTTGCTTTTATTCCACAGATCAACTTATACAGAACCCACCAGCTATGTCTTATGAAAATCCAAAGCAATCAAACTGGAATTATAGTGAAGATGAAGAAAAGGGAAAGCAGAAATGGAAGGAAGAAGAGAGAAGAAGCAGAAATGAACGAGAAAAAGAAGAGGAAGTGGAAGTGGAAAAAAAACCAGAACAGAAAAAAGAGAAAGGAAAAAGTAAGGAAACATATCCCAGGAGAAGATTAGTCAGCAAGTCCCTCATGGACACTCTCTGGGCACACTTTAAGTTAAACAAGAGTCCTACAATACAGGATAGTCTATCCCTCTCGTTGGAGTTTGGCATGACACATCACCAGGTATGACAAAAATTGAGAGACATTCTTCATCGATAGGTGAAGTCACTTGTATGGTGTTATTATTCATGTAAGCCAAAATCCTTATTCCTGTGTTAATCACCTCCCACACCCCATTTTTTTGCAGATAAGCCAATGGTTTCATAAAAAGAGGAAGAAATACAAAAAAGAAATGTCCAAGCAGAAGCATAACAGACAACATAAGTGGTAAGAAAGTGTTCTACCTATGTAACATTCTGTTCAGTTGTAAGGAAGTAAAAATGAAAATATTGATTGGAAGATGGCTTGTGTTCCCATAGATACTAGGTATCTCTATAACTCTTTCATGTGGCCAGGCATCATGGCTTATGCCTGTAATTCTTGTGCTTTGGAAGGCCAAAGTGGGAGCATTGCTTGAGCCTAGAAGTTTGAGATCAGCCTGGGCAACATAGTGAGATCCTGCCTCTACAAAATAAAAAAATTAGCTGGGAATGGTGTGGGCCTGTAGTCCCAGCTACCCAGAGGCTGAGGTGGGAGGATCACTTAAGCCCAGGAGTTGGAGGCTACAGTTGTGAGCTATGATCACACCACTGCACTCCAGCCAGGGCAAAAACCCAAGACCCTGTCTCCAAAATAAAAAAACTTTTTTATGTTCCAGCCAGTGGCACAAAAACCAATTACCTGCCTTATTTTTCATTCTTTTCAAAACAAACATATGTGCACACACACACATAAACAGGCCACCATATAGCATGTAGTCGTATTACCAAATGCACAACTACAGACATTACATTTTTTTTTTTTTTTTTTTTTTTTGGTTGGAGTCTCACTCGGTCGCTCAGACTGGAGTGCAGTGGCTGCTCCTGGCCCCCGCAGCCTCAACCTGCTGGGCTCCAGCAATCCTTCCGCTTCAGCCTTCCGAGTAGCTGGAACTACAGGCATGCGCTACCACACCCGGCTAATTTTTGATTTTTATTGTAGAGATGAGGTCTCGCTGCCCAGGCGGGTCTCGAACCCGCGGACTCAGGCAATCCACTCACCTCAGCCTCCCAAAGGCGAGGGATTACAGGCTGAGCCACCAAGCCCGGCTCAGACATTACATTTTTATTGATTGTGGTGTAGAATTATTGATTTTGTCCTTTTTGGTCCTTAGGTGCTAAATATGTTTGATTGTCTTTCTAGTTGTTGGCAGAATGTCATGTAATTTTGGAAGAAATTAAGCTAAAAACAATGTCAATTTTTTTTTTTGAGTCGGTGTCTTACTGTCGCCCAGATTGGAGTGCGGTGGCATGCTCCAGGCTACCACACTCTCGACCTGTTGGGCTCTGCGGTCCTTCTGCCTCAGCCTTCTAAGTAGGTGGAACCACAGACATGTGCTACCATGCCTGGCTAATTTTTTTTGATTTGTTGTAGAGACGAGGTCTCGCCCAGTGTTGCCCAGGTGGATCTTGAACCCGCGGGCTCAGACAATCCACTTGCCTCGGCCTCCCAAAGTGCTGGGGTTACAGACTGAGCCATCGAGTCCAGCCAATAACAACTTCTTTTTTGTTGGAGTCTCACTCCCTCAACCAGGCTGGAGTGCAGTGGCATGCTCATGGCCAACACACTGTCAATTTAGTAGGCTCCGGCGATCCTTCTGCCTCAACCTTCCAAGTAGCTGGAACCACAGGTGTGTGCCACCATGCCCCGCTAATTTTTTTTTTTAATTTATTGTAGAGATGAGTTCTCGCCAAGTTGCCAAGGCTGGTCTCAAACCCGTGGACTCAGGCAATCCACTCACCTCGGCCTCCCAAAGTGCTGGGGTTGCAGGCTGAGCCACCGAGCCTGGCCAATATCAACATGTTTAATAGCACTAGACTAAAATTTTTTTCTATATTGTTTATGTCTATTTACTTACAAAGTATTATCTCATTTTATCTTTGTTAAGCAAAAGATGGTGCACCCGGTTATCAACCCCAGGGGAGCACTGGTTCCCAGGACGAGGGGAGGACCCCTACTACATGGAGGACAACAACGGTCATTACTACGCCAGACACCAGCAATAGAGGTCCACCCGCTTCCACCCACTGCACCTTGGTTTTGGAGCTGGGCAAAACAACACTGTCAGCACCGGATGGAGTGATGCTTTGCTTAGGAAGAGGAGAGAGAGACAGGGCAGCATCCACTTCGGCAGCACATGTCGGCTCTCCGTGGCTGTCCTTCCCCTGCAGCCCTGCAGGGCAACTGACTATGCACACCTTAGAAGGACCCTTTATTGAGATGGGCCAGGGACCACAGGCCACGTGCTCCAGCAGAACAAAGGAGCACGCGCTGAGCTTGCTACAGGAGAAGACATTCTCACACAAGGGTTATACTCTGACAAAGGTCTTGTGGGCTCTTTATCTCTCAGGAAGGAAGGGTGCTAGAGCTGAGGTCCATTATTGTGCGGCCAAGTCGAGGTTGAAAGACTGGGCCCATGAGGCTACATTTCCCAGCAATCATCACTCTAAGCCATAAAGTAGGAGGCTGAATAGCTAAGACATCATATGATTTCATTAACAAGTAATAGTTTCTGAATGTCCAGGCCTGAATATGTGTTCTTATCTCTCAGCTTCAGATATTATGTGTTTCCAATTATAACTTGAGAAACATTGTAACTCTATCCATTTGGGTTTTGTATGTAGTGTTTATATAGACTCTGAATATTCTCTGCTAAAATTCCACCGTGACTGTTTTATTTTATTTTATTTTTTTTTTTGAGTTAGAGTCTCACTCGGTCGCCCAGACTGGAGTGCAGTGGCCGCTCCCGGCCACCGCAGCCTCGACCTGCTGGGCTCCGGCGATCCTTCCGCCTCAGCCTTCCGAGTAGCCGGAATTACAGGCGCGCGCTACCACCCCCGGGCTGATTTTTTGATTTATTGTAGAGATGAGGTCTCGCTGCCCAGGCGGGTCTCGAACCCGCGGGCTCAGGCGATCCACTCACCTCAGCCTCCCAAAGGCGCGGGATTACAGGCTGAGCCACCGAGCCCGGCTTGTTTTATTTTTAAAGATTTGAGGTCTCTGCGTGCCTGCAATTACGGCTACTCGGAAGGCTGAGGCGGAAGGATCGCCGGAGCTCAGCAGGTCGAGACTGCGGTGGCCGGGAGCGGCCACTGCACTCCAGTCTGGGCGACCAAGTGAGACTCCAACTCAAAAAAAAAAAAGAAAAAAGGTGGGGTTTCACCAGGCACAGTGGCTCACACCTGTAGCCCCAGTACTTTGGGAGGCAGAGGCAAGAGGATTGCCTGAGCCCAGGGGTTTGAGACTGGCCTGAGCAACTTGGAGACCTTGTCTCTACAATAAATCAAAAAATTAGCCAGGCGTGGTAGTACACACCTATAGCTCCAGCTACTTGGAAGGCTGAGGTGGAGGATAGCCTATGTCCTGCAGGTTGAGGCTCTGGCGGCCATGAGTGTGCCACTGCACTCCAGCCTAGGCGACAGTGAGATTCCCAACTCAAAAAAGAAAAGAAAAGATGGGGTCTCACTATGTTGCCCAGGCTGATGGTCTTAAACTCTGGGGCTCCAGGCTGGGCGCAGTGGCTTACGCCTGTAATCCCAGCTACTTGGAAGACTGAGGCGAAAAGATCCCCTGAGCCCAGCAGGTAGAGGCTGTGGTAGCTTTGAGTGTGCCACTCCAGCCTTGGTGACAGAGTAAGACTCCAACTCAAAAAAATTAAAAAACAAACTCCTGGGTTCCAGGGATTCTCCCACTTCAGTCTCCTGAATAGCTGGGATTACAAATTCATGCTGTCATACTTGGCCCGGTGTGACAGTTTTTCTAATGTTCTTATACCTTTCCCACCTTTGTAACTTCCATATCTCTCTAAAATTTTTCATGCATTTTAGGAATATCTCCGTGTCCTTCGATGAAAATTGTTTTCCAGATTTAGTGCATTTTTTGTTTCGTTTTTTTTTTTTTTTTTTTTTTAGTTGGAGTCTCACTCAGTTGCCCAGACTGGAGTGCAGTGGCCGCTCCTGGCCACCACATCTCGACCTGCTGGGCTCCGGGGATCCTTCCGCCCCAGCCTTCCAATAGCCGGGAAATTTCAGGCGCCGCTACCACGCCCGGTGATTTTTTGATTTATTGTAGAGATAGGCCTCGCTGCCCAGGGGGTCTCGAACCCGCGGGCTCAGGCAATCCACTCACCTCAGTCTCCCAAAGGCGCGGGATTACAGGCTGAGCCACCGAGCCCAGCTAGTGCATTTTGATATACATTAAATAGATGAACCTGTTGGGAAACATTCTCTATGATACTATGCTGACCTATAAATGGAGTTGGAAGATAAACAAGAAAATATGAACAATCTTGCTGGGCTCGGTGGCTCAGCCTGTAATCCCGTGCCTTTGGGAGGCTGAGGTGAGTGGATTGCCTGAGCCCGCGGGTTCGAGACTCACCTGGGCAACTTGGCGAGACCTCATCTCTACAATAAATCAAAAATTAGCCGGGTGTGGTAGCGTGCACCTATAGTTTCAGCTACTCGGAAGGCTGAGGCGGAAGGATCGCCGGAGCCCAGCAGGTCGAGGCTGCGGTGGCCGGGAGCGGCTACTGCACTCCAGTCTGGGCGACCGAGTGAGACTCCAACTCAAAAAACAAAAAACAAAAACAAAAGATAATATGAACAATCTTTAATTCTGTGGAATAGAACTAGATGTGGGGAGTGCATGGGAGTTTCTAAACGTTTTCTTTTTATCCTATTGTGGCTCTGAAGCTATGATAGCCTGCCTTCATTGATTTTAATTAAGAAAAATATCAAGAAATTACTGACCCCTGGAAACGTTCCGAATCTGAAAGGAAAACCCATTGTGAAATTGCGTGGGTTTGGTGCAGTCTGCAATTTGTTCAACCATCCCCTTCTGCCTTTTCTGTACAAGCCTGTGATGCTTCTGGAAGGGCCCATGTGTCTGGTGGTGTGACGGAGTGGGAGCAGCAAGTTTATTTTTTGTTTTGTTTTGTTTTTTAACTTATTGTAGAGATGAGGTTCGCCAAGTGGCCCGGGTGGGTCTCGAACCCGCGGGCACAGGCAATCCTCCTGCCTCAGTTTCCCAAAGTGCTGGGATTACAGGCTGAGCCAACGAGCCCAGCCCTACTTAGTTTCTCGTGGGAGCAATCTGACGGACGGGATAAGAAGGAAAGTGAAGACAAGAAGATGGTGCCAATGGACATGAGAGTAGCCGGACTCGGTGGCTCAGCCTGTCATCCCGCACCTTTGGGAGGCTGAGGTGAGTGGATTGCCTGAGCCCGCGGGTTTGAGACCCGCCTGGGCAGCGAGACCATCTCTACAATAAATCAAAAAATTAGCCAGACATGGTAACACGCGCCTGTAGTTCCAGCTACTGGGAAGGCTGAGGCGGAAGGATTGCCGGAGCCCAGCAGGTCAAGGCTGCGGTGGCCGGGAGCGGCCACTGCACTCCAGTCTGGGTGACAGAGTGAGACTCCAACTCAAAAAAACTTTTTAAAAATAGTCATTTGAGCCGGGCTCGGTGGCTCAGCCTGTCATCCCGCGCCTTTGGAGGCTGAGGTGAGTGGATTGCCTGAGCCCGCGGGTTCGAGACCCGCCTGGGCAGCGAGACCTCATCTCTACAATAAATCAAAAAATCAGCTGGGCATGGTAGCGCATGCCTGTAATTCCGGCTACTCGGGAGGCTGAGGCGGAAGGATCGCCGGAGCCCAGCAGGTGGAGGCTGCGGTGGCCGGTAGCGGCCACTGCACTCCAGTCTGGGTGACAGAGTGAGACTCCAACTCAAAAAAAAAAAAAAGAATAGTCATTTGCCATACTCTTTTTTCCTGGGTCTTCCAGGAACCACACCCAGCTAATTTTTGATTTATTGTAGAGACGAGGTCTCACTACGTTGCCTAGGCAGGTCTCAAACCCGTGGACTCAGGCAATCCACTCGCTGTGGCCTCCCAAAGGGCCGGGATGCAGGCTGAGCCACTGAGCCCGGCCTTTTCTTGTTTATTTTTAAGTTTTTTATTTGTAGAGGCAGAGTCTTGAACTCCTGGCCTCAAGTGATTCTCTTGCTTTGGTCTTCCAAAGTGCTGGGATTACAGGTCTGAGCCAATGCACCCGGCTAATTTTCTCTGTTTCAAAATTTCAAAAAATTTTTAAGCCAGGCTCAGTGACTCAGCCTGTAATCCCAGCCTGTAATTATGACAAATGATAAATGAACTACCAGCACTGCAGTGTTGCCATGTCGAAAATAAAAGCTATGAATTTATGTATCAACCTAATATTTAAGAAAGTGCCCGGCTGATTTTTTGATTTATTGTAGAGATGAGGCCTTGCTGCCCAGGCGGGTCTCGAACCCGCGGGATCAGGCAATCCACTCACCTCAGCCTCCCAAAGTTGCGGGATTACAGGCTGAGCCACCAAGCCCGGCTAGGAAATATTTTTTGGAGAGTGGGCCCCTTACAGTACAGGCTTTCCCCACTAGGCTAGTGTCTGGAGAACCCGTGGGTATCAGTGTTCCAAACTAGCGTTGTGAGAGGCTGCATTTGGCTTCACTGAATTTTTTTTTTTTTTACATTCTTTCAATGTGTTTGCCCTTTTTTGTTTGTTTTTGAGTTGGAGTTCTCACTGTTGCCCAAACTGGAGTGCAGTGGCACGCTTCACGGCCACTGCAACCTCGACTTGCTGGGCTTAGGCAGTCCTTCCGCCTCAGCCTTCCGAGGAGCTGGAACTACAGGTACACGGTAACATGCCCAGCTAATTTTTTTTTTTTTTTTTTTTGAGTTGGAGTCTCACTCTGTCGCCCAGACTGGAGTGCAGTGGCCGCTTCCGGCCACCGCAGCCTCGAACTGCTGGGCTCTGGCGATCCTTCCACCTCAGCCTTTCGAGTGGCCGGAATTACAGGCATGCGCTATCACGCCCAGCTGATTTTTTTATTTATTGTAGAGATGAGGTCTCGCTGTCCAGGCGGGTCTCGAACCCGCGGGCTCAGGCAATCCACTCACCTCAGCCTCCCAAAGGCGTGGGATTACAGGCTGAGCCACCGAGCCCGGCTTAATTTTTTTTTTAATTTTTTTTATTTTTTGAGTTGGAGTCTCACTCTCGCCCAGACTGGAGTGCAGTGGCTGCTCGCGGCCACCGCAGCCTCGCCCGCTGGGCTCCGGCGATCCTTCCGCCTCAGCCTTCCAAGTAGCTGGAACTACAGGCGCACGCTACCACGCCCGGCTCATTTTTGATTTATTATAGAGATGAGGTCTCGCCAAGTTGCCCAGGCGGGTCTCGAACCCGTGGGCTCTGGCAATCCACTCACCTTGGCCTCCCAAAGTGCTGGGATGACAGACTGAGCCACCGAGCCCGGCTTTTTTTTTTAAATTTATTGTAGAGACGAGGTCTTCCCAAGTTGTCCAGGCTGGTCTCGAACCCCTGGGCTGAGGCAATCCTCTCGCCTCAGCCTCTCAAAGTGCTGGATTACAGGCTGAGCCACCCCATCCAGCCTTACCTTTCTTAATTCACAAATAGATAAATTCTGTGTTTCTTTGGGTCCTGCCTCGTTAATTCATTTACTTCTCCCGAGTTTTAAGCCCAGTACCTGACACTTCAGAGCTTAATAAACATTTGTTAAATGAATGATTTAATTAGTTCCCCAAATACGGCATATACAGGGAAAATAGTAATAGCTAACATTTATTGTGTACCTACAATATGCCAAGCTTTTTTTTTTTTTTTTCTTGGTTGAAGTCTCACTCGGTCGCCCAGACTGGAGTGCAGTGGCCGCTCCCGGTCACCGTAGCCTCCACCTGCTGGGCTCCGGCGATCCTTCCGCCTCAGCCTTCCGAGTAGCTGGAATTACAGGTGCGCGCTACCACACCCAGCTGATTTTTTGATTTATTGTAGAGATGAGGTCTCGCTGCCCATGCAGATCTCGAACCCGCGGGCTCAGGCAATCCACTCACCTCAGCCTCCCAAAGGCGCGGGATAACAGGCTGAGCCACCGAGCCCGGCTCGCTGGCTAATTTTTAAATATTTTGTAGAGATGAGTTTTCAGACTCCTTCCAGTCATCCTCCCACCTCAGCCTCCTAAAGTGCCGGGATTACAGGCCTGAGCCACTGGTCTCAGCTCCAGGCATCGTTCTGGTCAGTTTGTGTGTGTTACCTCCTAAGAGTCAGCTACTGGTATGATAAGCACTTTACACTCGTTGGAACTGAAACATAACTAGTGTGTGGAAATCGAATTCAAATTCAGATTGTCTGCCTCCATGGACTGAGACACAGAATTCGAAACAGTCTAAGAAACAGTGGATTTTGACGTTCCCGGACCATATACGAAAACAAACCTGGCCCAGAGGATTGCCTAAGCACAACAGGTGGAGACTGCCGTCGCTGTGTGCGTGCCACTGGACTCCAGCCTTGGCGACAGAGTGAAACTCTGACTCAGAAAAAAAACAAACACAAAAAAACCCCACAAGCCTACTAGGTGCTGGAAATGCCTTCTATCTTGATTTGGGTGGTTGTTACAAGAGTTGTATACATAAGCAAAAATTCATTAAGCTATTGTTCACTTGAGGTTTGTTCACTGCATGTAAGTCATTTCTCAATTTTTTATTACTATTTTCTGAGACAGGGTGTCATTGTTGACCAGGCTGGAGTGCAGTGGAAAGCTCACAGCTCACCACAGCCCAGACCTCCTGGGTTCAGGCGATCCTTCTGCCATAGCCTCCTAAGTAGCTGGGAGTACAGGTGTGCCCCACCATGCCCAGCTAATTTTTAAATTTTTTGTAGAGACGAGGTCTTGCTATGATGCTTAGGCTGGTCTCCAACTCCTGGGCTCAAGCAATCCTCCCTCCTCCTGGGTCTCTCAAAGTGCTGGAATTATGTGTGAACCACCCAGCTCACATGATTAAACTTCTTTTTTTTTTTTTTTTTTTTTTTTTTTGAGTTGGAGTCTCACTCTGTTGCCCAGACTGGAGTGCAGTGGCCGCTCCCGGCCACTGCAGCCTCGACCTGCTGGGCTCCGGCGATCCTTCCGCCTCAGCCTTCCAAGTAGCTGGAATTACAGGCATGCGCTACCACGCCCAGCTGATTTTTTTTTTTTTGATTTATTGTAGAGATGAGGTCTCGCTGCCCAGGCGGGTCTCGAACCCGCGGGCTCAGGCAATCCACTCACCTCAGCCTCCCAAAGGCGCGGGATTACAGGCTGAGCCACCGAGCCCGGCTGATTAAACTTCTTATTCACCCTGAGTGGCAGGGACCTCTTGTTCTCCCTCCAACAATAATAAAAATATTCTGATGTCCTGAAATATCTTTTTTTTTTTTTTTTGAGTTGGAGTCTCACTCTGTCGCCCAGACTGGAGTGCAGTGACCGCTCTCGGCCACCTCAGCCTCGCCTGCTGGGCTCCGGCGATCCTTCCGCCTCAGCCTTCCAAGTAGCTGGAACTACAGGCTCGAGCCACCCCGCCCGGCTTATTTTTTGATTTATTGTGGAGATGAGGTCTCACCAAGTTGCCCGGGCAGATCTCGAACCTGCGGGCTCAGGCAATCCACTCACCTCAGCCTCCCAAAGCACGGGATTACAGGCTGAGCCACCGAGCCCGGCTGTCCTGAAATATCTTAAGCACAATTTTTTAAATTGTTTTTTTAAGAATGAAGGAAAAGCCGGGCTCGGTGGCTCAGCCTGTCATCCCGCGCCTTTGGGAGGCTGAGGTGAGTGGATTGCCTGAGCCTGCGGGTTCGAGACCTGCCTGTGCAGGCGAGACCTCATCTCTACAATAAAATCAAAAAATTAGCTGGGCATGGTAGCGTGCGCCTGTAATTCTGGCTACTTGGAAGGCTGAGGCGGAAGGACCGCCGGAGCCCAGCAGGTTGAGGCTGCGGTGGCCGGGAGCGGCCACTGCACTCCAGTCTGGGTGACAGAGACTCCAAGTGAAAAACAAAACAAAACAAAAAGCATTTGATCTGTGAACTACCAGATAACTAAGTGTCATATTTGGATGCAGTATTATCAGGGTTAACACCTTTATTTTCTCCCACTATAGCTACTTAGAGCAACAGCTAGGGTCAAGGATCACAGAATTGTCACAGGTGCTAGATTTTTGTGTTTTCTCTCCCCAACATCACCCCACCTGACTCAACCCCTAGGAGTTCTTCTTCCTCATTATCTGCCTCCTACTGAGAAGCCCAGGACGCTATTCTTTTCTGAGCCAATAATATCCCAGGCTTCCAGAGTAATATTTTTATGCTTGCTTAACTTTGGCAGGCATTCCTAGATATTCCACCCCTCCCTGGGGGCTAGCCCTAATAGGGGTTAGAAAGAAACCCTTTTTACATTGGGTCAAAGATATCCCGAGGGTAGGGTGGGAAAGAGGAAGTAAGAAGTTCCCTGGTAACAATAGTGTTGCTTCAAGGTCAGGATATTTTTGACAATTACCTTCACATGGTAATTCGGCCCTTGATTTTTTTTTGTGAGTCGGAGTCTCACTCTGTCGCCCAGGCTGGAGTGCAGTGGCATGCTCACGGCCACCACAGCCTCAGCCTGCTGAGCTCCGGCGATCCTTCCATCTCAGCCTTCCAAGTAGCTGGAACCATAGGCCTGTGCCACCACGCCTGGCTTATTTTTATGATTTATTGTAGAGACGAGGTCTCATCAAGTTGCCCAAGGCTGGTCTTGAACTCCTGAGCTCGGGCAATCCTCTCGCCTTGGCCTCCCAAAGTGCTGGGATTACAGGCTTGAGTCACTGCCCTTGGCCAGCCCTTGAATATTAAAAGCCGTTAGTTAGAGTAAGATCTGACGTACCCAAAGCTGAACCACAAGTCACAAGTCAGAAATTCAAAAATTTTTTTTTTTTGAGTCGGAGTCTCACTCTGTCGCCCAGACTGGAGTGCAGTGGCCTCTCCGGCCACCGCAGCCTCAACCTGCTGGGCTCCGGTGATACTTCCGCCTCAGCCTTCTGAGTAGCTGGAACTACAAGCTCGCACTACCACGCCCGGCTAATTTTTTTTTGGATTTATTGTAGAGATGAGGTCTCACCAAGTTGCCTAGGCGGATCTCGAACCCGCCGGCTTAGGCCATCTACTCACCTCAGCCTCCCAAAGTGCTGGGATTACGGGCTGAGCCATTGAGCCCGGCTCAGAAATCTTTCATTTAAGAATCTGATCTGCCGCGCTCGGTGGCTCAGCCTGTAATCCCGTGCCTTTGGGAGGCTGAGGTGAGTGGATTGCCTGAGCCCGCAGGTTCGAGACCCGTCTGGGCAGCAAGACCTCATCTCTACAATAAAAATCAAAAAATCAGCCGGGCGTGGTAGCGCATGCCTGTAATTCCGGCTACTTGGAAGGCTGAGGCGGAAGGATCGCCGGAGCCCAGTGGGTCGAGGCTGCGGTGGCCGGGAGCTGCCACTGCACGCCAGTCCGGGTGACAGAGTGAGACTCCGACTCAAAAAAAAAAAAAAAAAATCAGCCGGACATGGTAGTGCACGCCTGCAGTTCCGGCTACTCGGAAGGCTGAGGCGGAAGGATCGCCGGAGCCCAGCAGGTCGAGGCTGTGGTGGCCGGAAGCAGCCACTGCACTCCAGTCTGAGTGACACAGTGAGACTCCAACTCAAAAAAAAAAAAAGAGTTATTTTGTATGTCGCATTGAAGTGCAATTTGATATTTAGACATAAGGAAATGGCCTCTATCTTCTATTTGCATACAAAGGCCTAGTTCTTGTTTAGTTCCATTCCTTCGTCAGCTAATAATGACTGCGTACTTATTTTTTGCCGGTTTTCTCTAGAACAGTAGTTGAGAAAACCGAGAATAGCATGCAAAAAAACCTCCAAACAAACCTGGTTTAATGGCAGACTATGTGTGGGATAGGGTGGAGGGCAACATGGAGAACTAAACAGATTCCTAGGCTAGGCTCCCTGGTTTAGCCTGTAATCCCAGCACATTGGGAGGCTGAGGAGAGTGGATTGCCTGAGCCCATAGGTTCGAGACCAGCCTGGGCAATTTGGCAAGACCTCTTTTCTACAATAAATAAAAAATTAGCGGGGTGTGGTGGTACGTGCCTGTGGTTCTGGCTACTTGGAAAGCTGAGGCAGAAGGCTCGTTGGAGCCCAGCAGGTCGACGCTGGGGTAGCCATGAGTGTGCCACTGCATTGCAGCCTGGGCGGTGGAGTGAAACTCAACTAAAAAAATAACTCCAAAAAACAAAACAAAAACAATGGATTCCTTGACCCCATTGCCAGAGACTCCCATTCAGTGGTAAAGCCCATCAAATGGTATTTTTTTTTTTTTTCTGAGTCGGAGTCTCACTCTGTCGCCCAGACTGGAGTGCAGTGGCCGCTCCCGGCCACCGCAGCCTCGACCTGCTGGGCTCCGGCGATCCTTCCGCCTCAGCCTTCCGAGTAGCTGGAACTACAGGTGCGCGCTGCCACGCCTGGCTAATTTTTTGATTTATTGTAGAGATGAGGTCTCGCCAAGTTGCCCAGGCGGGTCTCGAACCCGCGGGCTCAGGCAATCCACTCACCTCAGCCTCCCAAAGGTGCGGGATTACAGGCTGAGCCACCGAGCCCGGCTCAAATGATATTTCTAACAAGCTCCCAGGAGATGCTGAGGCTGCTGGGAAGGAAACATACTCTTCTAGAACTGTAGATAAGACAAAAGTGAAACAGGCCCCAAATCAAAATAATTGCCTTTACAGAGTTGATATTCTAGTGGTAGGAGGTTGATAAATCAGATAGTTGATGATGAAGATAGATAGAATATATATTATGCAGGATACTGCTAATTTTTTTTTTTAAATCAGCCAGATACGGTGGCTCATGCCTGTAATCCCTGCACTTTGGGAGGCTGAGGTCAGAGGATTGCCTGAGTCCATGGGTTGAAGAACAGCCTGAGCTACTTGAAAAGACCTTGTCTATACAGTAAATCAAAAAATTAGCCGGACGTGGTGGTGCACACCTGTCGTTCCAGCTACTTGGAAGGCTGAGGTGGAAGGATCGCCAGAGCCCAGCATGTCGAGGCTGCGGTGGCTGTGAGTGTGCCCCTGCACTCCAGCCTGGGTAACAGAGTGAGACTCTGGCTCAAAAAAAAGAATCAATCTGGGTCCGGTGGCTCATGCTTGCAATCCCAGCATTTAGGGAGGCCGAGGCAAGAGAATTGCCTGAGCTCAGGGGTTGGAGACAAGCCAGCCTGGGCAACTTGGCGAGACCTCATCTCTATAATAAATTTAAAAATTAGCCAGGTGTGGTGGTGCACACCTCTGGTTCCAGCTGCCTGGAAAGCTGAAGCAGAAGGATTGATGGAGCCCAGCAGTGCTGGGATTACAGGTTGAGCCACCGAGCCTGGCCTATAAACTACATTTTCTAATAAAAAAAATTTAGGCCAGGTGCAATGCCTCAAGCCTGTAATTTCAGCACTTTGGGAGGCCGAGGCGAGTGGATTGTCAGAGTCCGCGGGTTCAAGATCCACCTGGGCACCTTGGCGAGACCTCGTCTCTACAATAAATCAAAAACTAGCCAAGCGTGGTGGCATGCGCCTGTAGTTCCGGATACTTGGAAGGCTGAGGCGGAAGGATCGCCGGAGCCCAGCAGGTCGAAACTGCAGTGGCCGTGTGTCAGAGTGAGACTCCAATTCAAAAAAATAAAAAAATAAGAATAAGCCGGGCTCGGTGGCTCAGCCTGTAATCCCACGCCTTTGGGAGGCTGAGGTGAGTGGATTGCCTGAGCCCGTGGGTTCGAGACCCGCCTGGGCAGCGAGACCTCATCTCTACAATAAATCAAAAAAATCAGCCGGGCATGGTAGCGCATGCCTGTAATTCCGGCAACTTGGAAGGCTGAGGCGGAAGGATCGCCGGAGCCCAGCAGGTCGAGGCTGCAGTGGCCGGGAGCGGCCACTGCACTCCAGTCTGGGCGACAGAGTGAGACTCCAACTCAAAAAAAAAAAAAAGAATAAAAAATAATAAATTATATGTGAAAGAACCAGAAAAGAGACACAGAGAACCACTAGCCTAGCAGAAGGAATAACAGGAGAGTATAGACTAAGAAGAAGAGATTTAATTCAAAGTCTTTTTTTTTTTTTTTTTGAGTTGGAGTCTCACTGTGTCGCCCAAGCTGGAGTGCAGTGACATGCTTGCTCACGGCCACCACAACCTTCTTCTGCTGGGCTCAGGCAATCCTCCCGCCTCAACCTTCCAAGTAGCTGGAACCACAGGCACGCACCACCACACCCGGATCATTTTTTGATTTATTGTAGAGACGAGGTCTCACCAAGTTGCCCAGGCTAGTCTCGAACCCAAGAGTTTAAGGCAATCCTCTCACCTCGGCCTCCCAAAGTGCTGAGATTATAGGCGTGAGCCATCACACCCAGTTTATAGTCTTTTTATTATCCGTGGTCACTTATTAACTTCCTAGGTCTCTGGACCCTAAATTCCAATGACTTTTTTGTATTTATTTATTTTTTTTTAGTTGGAATCTCACTCTGTCGCCCAGACTGGAGTGCAGCGGCCACTCCCGGCCACCGCAGCCTCGACCTGCTGGGCTCTGGCGATCCTTCCGCCTCAGCCTTCCTAGTAGCTGGAACCACAGGTGCGTGCTACCACGTGCCGCTAATTTTTTTTTTTCTTTTGTTTTTATTCTAGAGATGAAGTCTCGCCAAGTTGCCCAGGTGGGTCTTGAACCTGTGGGCTCAGGCAATCCACTCACCTCGGCCTCCCAAAGCGCTGGGATTACAGGTTGAGCCACTGAGCCCAGCCTTCATCTGTATCTATGTATTAAAATCACAATGCTCAAACATATGCATATATCAGCACTGGGCTAGATGCTAATTAAGGTGGCTACAAAAATGGCCAAGACACCCCCTGCAGCTTAGTGAAATGCTCACTGGGTATTCATTGCTTGAGATCTCCCCCATGGCTTCCTCCAGCTGCACCCCTGCCCTCAGGCCGCGTTCATCAGCGACATGGGAATGCACGGTTTTCTCCCAGGCATTAGCCCAAATCGCTAATTTTCTGGAATTCCCTTCTCTCCACATTTTTCGTCAGGTCAGCTGAAGATACCCCAGGCCTCCCCGGCCACCCTTCCCCCAGCCCAGCAAACCACCCCACCTCCATTATTTGTAGTTTCTTGGCATCCAGTTCATACCTCTTTGTCTTTCGGGTTTTTTTTTTTTAACACAACATCAGAATTGTCTTTTTGGTCTATTTTGATCTATTCAACAAAGTCGTCAGCTCATTTTCACACACCCCTCCTCCACCAGCACGGCCCATTCCCACAAACCCCACCAAGTCTGGGATGGATGGCTTCAGAAACATTCTCAACCCTTTCAAATTGCTTTTTGGGGCAAAGAATGTCGTAAGTCTGCCTTCTAGCCACCAGCCCCCTTCGCTTTGGGCCTTCACTCCCGAAGCTCTTACCCTAGACACAATGGGATGAGGGTGGGGGTAGGGGAATTCATCCCAGGCTTTTATGCAAAGAGCCCCTTCAAGCCAAGAACAAAGAGGCTGGTCCCCGCCGTGTGGACAGCTTGGGGCAAACTCGGCCTTGTTGTTTTGGTGGCCTTGACAGACCCCGTGTACTGTGCTGAGTGCGACAGACAGGAAGTCGCTTTCTCTTTTTTAAAGAAATCATCCTATTTCTTTTTTTTTTTTTTTTTTTCTGAATTGGAGTCACTCCATCGCCCAGGGTGGAGTGCAGTGGCATGATCATGGCCACCTCAGCGGCGACCTTAGGCCTCAGCCTTCCAAGGAGCTGGAAATACAGGCGCGCGCTACAACATCTGGCTAATTTTTTTTTTTTTTTTTTTAATTATAGAGATGAGGTCTCGCCGAATTGCCCGGGCTGGTCTCGAACCGGCGGGCTCAGGCAATCCGCTCACCTTGGCTTCCCAAAGTGCTGGGATTACAGGCTGAACCACCAAGCCCGGCCAAATCATCCTATTTCTAATGAGATAGTGGCTATCTGAAGCACAGTGTATCTAGTTCCACTCTCCCTTTCCTCCAGAATGGTAGTCTGAAAGACAAAAAGATTATACTGAATTTCAGCTTCTTGTTTTGCACTCAGCAATACTTCCACTCCCACCACTTGGTGTCTTGAGTAGGAGCAAAGCCAACAGCTCCCAGTGGGTGCTGGAAATCCCAGTGGGAGAGCCCAGGGGAGGATACCATAAGAGTGTGTCTTCAAAAAATATAGACTTGACTGGGCGTGGTGGCTCACACCTATAATCCCAGCACTTTGGAAGGCTGAGGCGAGTGGATTGCCTGAGCCTGCGAGTTCAAGACCAACCCAGGCAACTTGGCAAGACCTGGTCTCTACAATAACTAGAAAATTAGCAGGGAATGGCAGCACGCGACTGTAGTTCCGGCTACTGGAGGGCTGAGGTGGAAGGATCATTGGAGCCCAGTGGGTCAATGCTGGCGTGACTGTGAGTGTGCCACTGCACTCCAGCCTGGGCGACAGAGTGAGACTCCAAATCAAAAAAAAAAAAATTAGCCGTGTATGGTGGCGCGTGCCTGTAGTTCCAGCTACTTGTAGAGCTGACATGAAGGATTGCCTGAGCCCAGCAAATGAGGCTGTGGTGGCTGTGAGTGTGCCACTGCATTTCAGCCTGGGCGACAGAGTGAGACTCCGACTCAAAAAAATGCATAAATATATAGGACTTGGGATTTGCTAAGAGCTGATATTTAGGAGTGGGAGATTGGAAAAGAGGAAGACATCTTAGATTTCTTGGATGTTGGATTAGGGACCAGAAGGAAAAAGGGATGCTGTAAACTATCATCTTGTTCATAAATATATTAATCTTGGAACCGACTTCTCAAAACGTTGTTCCTTTAAAAAACAGACTCCTGCCCCACCACACCCAAAAATTGGTGGAGTGCGGGTGAGGCGGTGTTGAAAGATGAGACAATATTGCTAGGCTGAGAAGGAAACGCTGAAGAAAGAGCCAGAGGGAAGAAGCCAAGAGTTGACTGTCCCGGGAGGAGGGGCAGACGCGACAAGCATCCATGCTAAAGAGAGTCTGTGGCAATGTCATTTGCAAATGTCATCTGCTTAGAGGATGTTTTTCTTTGCCTACTGCCTTTCAGTTGGGCTGGTTTAGAGGTCAATACA
Source organism: Cephalopachus bancanus (assembly GCA_027257055.1). Lineage (NCBI taxonomy): Eukaryota > Metazoa > Chordata > Mammalia > Primates > Tarsiidae > Cephalopachus > Cephalopachus bancanus. Next base: position 49,780 of record JAPVLO010001610.1, on the reverse strand, counting down.
TCTCCTTATTTTACATCTAAATAATGTCCCAGATGAAATGAAGGTGTAGCTTTCATTCTATCATGTTGTTCATTGGATTAAAATAAAAAACGATAGGAAGCAGACACCCTCGCTGCTTTCCTGCCTGTTGTGTGCTTCGCAATGTGTCTTTCCTTTAATAAATCTACTTTCAAAAATAAAATTACAATGACAAAAGAGAATTTCAAACTTGGTGGCCTGAGGCACGGGATTCTGACAGAAATTCGATGAACAGCCACCATTTGTAGATCACTGACATTTCAAATGTTATAAATATTCAGCACTTTATCATCTTTAATTCTTATGACACAGAGAAGGTACTTTTGTACCTATGTATGGAAGAAGAAACAGACTCGTTAAGTCTATCCACTAACTGGTACATAATAACGAAGTTAAACTGTTCCATAGTAATGGCAGATGTATAATTACCAACAGGGTACCAAAGGGTCTTACTTAGTTCAGCAGTTCCTAGCTTTTCTTCTGGCTTTTGTAAAAACCAACTGTCCTGGTAGACTTTCCTGGGTTTTTTTGTTTTGTTTTTTCTTTTCGTTTTAGTGGGGGGGTTTCCCTCTGTCACCCAGGTTGGAGTGCTTTGGCACACTCACGACCACCGCAGCCTGGACCCGCTGGGCTCAGGCGATCCTTCTGCCTCAGCCTTACAAGTAGCTTGAACTATAGGCACACGCTACCACGCTTGGCTTATTTTTTCATTTATTGTAGAGACGAGGTCTCACCAAGCTGCCCAGGCTGGTCTTGAACCCCTGTGCTCAGGCAGTCTTTCATCTTGACCTCCCAGAGTGCTGGCATTACAGGCTTGAGCCATCGCACCCGGCCTGATTTTTCTGCTTTTCGGAAAGCTAAAAAATAATGAACCAAGGTGAGAGCTGATGACCAGTGTCACTGTTAACATCAGCTAACGCCATAGTCACAGGCTCTGTGTTTTACGATGACCTCGGGGTGAATGAAAGAGGAAGCAGAGCCAGTGGATGTTTCCGCCCAAACTAGCCAGATTTGGAGACCCTAATGGATGTCGAATCTACGTATTACCCGTCGAAATAGACATTTTCATATCAGAAACTGAAGGTACACCCCTGATTGAAAAGGTGGAGACGTAGGGAACCCAGAAGTTTGTAATTGCTGGGTTTGCCTCCAGGTTCAGTTCCCACCTAGTCTGGGTTACTCCACAGCCACGTTTGCATTACAATGGCCTTGGTGAGACTGGCAGACAGGATTAACTGAGAATTCTCGAGGGCGTGTGGGGGCGTGGGGTTGCCAGGAAGGGCGGGTCTAAGGGTTGATAGAGTCTTCACTATAAATTTAGAGGCTCCTATTTTAACCTGGATTGGGCTGGTCGCCTCCTACCCCTGCGGAGTGACTCGTCTCATTTCGGGTTTCTGATATGTTCACACCTTTTCTTTCCCCCCTAACCACTAGGCCAGCAGGGATCGCATCTTGAGATCATATTTTTCTAAGGTCTTCCACCGAGAGAATCTTAAGTCTTAAAAGCCTTTGCCTTTTTCACAGCTCTTTAATTTTTCCTTCTTCTCAATAACATGAGTGTGGATCCATTGTGTCCCCGAAGTCTGCTTTGCTCTGAAACATCCGACTCTGCAGACTCTTCGCCAGTGCCTGTGATTTGTGGGCCTGAAGAAAATTATCCAACTTTGCCAATGTCTTCCGCCGAGATGCCCCACACAGAGACTGGTAAGAAAAAAAGAAATCATTGAAAGGCCAAGTTTCTTAAGGGGAAGCAAGAAGAAAGCGGGCTTGGGGGTAGGCGATCATGAAACAAGCCGGGTGCGGTGGCTCACGCCTGTAATCCCAGCACTTTGGGAGGCCGAGGTGAGAGGATTGCCTGAGCCTAGTGGTTCAAGACCATCCCGGGCAACTTGGTGAGACCTCATCTTTAAAAAAAAAGATCATCAAATAATTAAAGGCCATTAATACAAGTAGGTGTCATTATCAATTAATCCTGTGGACACCCTTGGAAGTCAGTGACTTGGTGGTACATGTCCTTTCACTACGTCCTAGATCCCTGGGGTATGGGCTGAGACAATGACATAAAAGTTGGCAATTTGGAACATATACTGTATATTCGCGAACTTACATGCCCGGGCATGGATGAAACAAAAATGTATTGTATGATTAAAGGAGGTAGTGCATAAAATCTTAATATATGCTGGGCACCGTTACAGTAAATGCTATTGTTAGTATCTCAGTTTGGGGGTGAACATCACATTTTTTGGTTTGCCAAAAGTGGCATGACAGATCCAGGTGAGATAAATAGATAGGTAGGTAGATAATCTATCTATTTATTTTTGAGTCATAGTCTCACTCTTGTTACTCAGCCTGGAGCTCAGCGGCCTGTTCACGGCTACCGCTGTGCTTCCACCTCAGCCTTCCAAGTAGCTGGAACCACAGGCGTGCGCCACCGCACCCAGCTAATTTTTTGATTTGTTGTAGAGGGGAGTTCTCGCCATGTTGCCCGGGCTGGTCTCGAACCCATGGGCTCAGGCACTTCTCTCGCCTCCGCCTCCCAAAGTGCTGGGATTACAGGTGTGAGTCACTGCGCCCGGGAGACGACATTATTTTTATTTTTTACTTTTTAAAGTTGAGACTCCCTACGTTGCCCAGGACGGTGTCAAACTCCTAGGCTCCAGCGAGCCTCCCACCTCGACCTCCCAAAGTGCTGAGATTGCAGGTGAGAGAGAGGCCATGCCTGGGCTGATTGTGATTGCGTTATCTCTGGTACAGTAGAGTGGCTCTTTCAACCTTGCGGTCTGCGGGTGTTACTGGGCAGTGTGGGAGGATGTTTCCTGCCATGTTTGTTTCCTAAATCCCAAACAAGTGTTGACCCAATTTTATGGTAACAAAAGTTCCCAAAAGTTTAATCTGCTGACAAAGTGGTTGGAAATCCAGTTTGGCTTCAAAACCCGTGTGAGTATAGAAGCAAGGTGTGAGAGATACTCTGGATACTGTATAGTTACTTCCACTTCTTTTGGAAGTCAGGCTTTGGTAGTTATTAAAAAGTTTAAAGCAAAGTAAGCCAGCTTTCTTTTTTTTTTGAGTCGGAGTCTCTGTCGCCCAGGTTGGAGTGCAGTGGCACGCTCATGGTTGCTGCAGCCTCAGCCTGCTGGGCTTGGGCGAGCCTTCCGCCTCAGCCTTCCAAGAAGCTGGAACTGCAGGCATGTGGCACCATGCCCGGCTAATTTTTTGATTTATTGTAGAGCCGAGGTCTTGCTAAGTTGCTCAGGATGGTCGCGAAACCCTGGGCCCCGGCAATCCTCTCACCTCTGCCTCCCAAAGTGCTGAGATTACAGCCACTGCGCCCAGCTGGTCCTGGTTTTCTATAGCAAATAAAGTGCAAGTTGGTATAATAGATAGCTAATTTTTAGGAGATGCCCTGCTTCTGTTTCACTAGTGGGAGACTTTTGCGTTATAGATCTACTTGCAAGAAGCCAGGAGATAGTCAGTTTTTGCTGTTTTAAATCCTGTCTATTCCGTGACCACAGAGGGGAACTGGGAGTTGGACACTGGAAACACCTCCATGCAAATAAGTATCTAAGTAGCTATTGAACCTAGGCTATGTGGGGTACAGTGGCACACGCGTATAATCCCAGCACTTCGGGAGGCAGAGGCGAGAGGACTGCCTGAGGCCCCAGGGGTTTGAGACCAGTCTGGGCAACTTGGCGAGACCCTCGTCTCTACAATAATTTTTTTTTTTTTAATTAGCCAGGCGTGGTGGCACGCATGCCTGTGGTTCCAGCTACTTGGAAGGATGAGTCTGGAGGGATCGCCCGCAGCAGGTCGACCCTGCAGTGGCCATGAACGTGCCACTGCCCTCCAGCCTGGGTGATGGAGTGAGACTCCGACTCAAAATAACAACAACAACAACAATAATAATGATAATAAAGATGTTTTTTATTACCTAGGTCTAGGGTTGTGAGAATTATAAAAGTGCTTTGAAAACACTAACTTTTTTAATAGAAGATTTTATATTTGAAGACGAGTATTAGAGAAAAAGCGTCATTTTATTTGTTCCCAACAGTCTCTCCTCTTCCTTCCTCCATGGACCTGCTTGCCCAGGACAGTCCTGACTCTTCCACCAGTCCCAAAGTCAAACTACCCGCTTGCGGAGAGAGAAGCCCAGGGAAGAAGGAGGCGGATACAGTCCCGGTCAAGAAGCAGAAGACCAGAACCGTGTTCACTTCCGCCCAACTGTGTGTCCTCAACGACAGATTTCAGAGGCAGAAGTACCTCAGCCTCCAGCAGATGCAAGAACTCTCGAGCATTCTGAACCTCAGCTACAAACAGGTAGGGTGGTTTGGTTTTGTCCTTGCTAGAAGAACATGAATAAGACTGGCACTGAACGTGGCTAACATCTCTGGACAAACCCATGTGTTTTCTGTGTCTGTGCTTAGCCCCACAAGTATTAGCCCCACAAGCAATTTTGATAGGAAAATAGAATCTTTTGTAGGTTTTTTTTTTTTTTTTTGAGTCAGAGTCTCACTCTGTCACCCAGACTGGAGTGCAGTGGCCGCTCCCGGCCACCGCAGCCTCGACCTGCTGGGCTCCGGCAATTCTTCTGCCTCTGCCTTCCAAGTAGCTGGAACTATAGGCGCACACTACCACACCCGGCTAATTTTTTTTTTTTTTTTAATTTATTGTAGGTACGAGGTCTCGCCAAGTTGCCCAGGCGGGTCTCAAACCCGCGGGCTCAGGCAATCCTCTCGCCTCGGCCTCCCAAAGTGCTGGGATTACAGGCTGAGCCACCGAATCTGGCCCTTTGTAGGTTTTTAAAATTCGACTACTTTCCTGTGTTGCACAAACCAATGTTGTGAAAACCTTTTCTAATTTTTCCTTAATTATGAGGAAGTATATAACTCCACCTTCCAGGTGGGGAGTCCCTAACCAATGCTGGTTATCATTAAAATAAAAGTATCAGCAGGGCGCAGTGGTTCACGCCTGCAATCTCAGCACTTTGGGAGGCAGAGGCGCGAGAGGATTGCCTGAGCTCAGGGGTTTGAGACCAGCCTGGGCAACTTGGGAAGACTTCATCCCTACAATAAATCAAAAAGTTAGCCAGACGTGGTGGCGTGAGCCTGTAGTTCCAGCTACTTGGAAGGTTGGGGGGTTGTGATCTACTGAAACCAGCAGGTTGGGGTTGCAGAGGCTGTGAGCGTGCAATTCCTCTCCCACTTGGGCGACAAAGTGAGACTCCAACTCAGAAATAGTATCTTTTGTTCTTTGCGTTTGCCTAGGAATACAGCCAATCGCTCATATATTTATGGCCAATTGCTCATATATTTATGCCATGTTGCCTGGTTGGGTCTCGAACCCGCGGGCTCAGGCAATCCATTCACCTCGGCCTCCCAAAGTGCTGGGATCACAGGCTGAGTCTCTGAGTCCACACTTTTTTGTCTGTCTGTTTTTTTGATTTGAGTAAGGAGTCTCACTCTGTCTCCCAGGTTGGATTGCAGTGGCACACTCATGGCACAACCTTGACTTGCTGGGCTCAGGTGATCCTTCCACCTCAGCCTTCCAAGCAGCTGGAACTACAGGCATGCAGGCGCCATTGTGCCCAGAGAAATTTTCATGATTTATTGTTGAGATGAGGTCTCACCGAGTTGTCCAGGCTAGTCTCAAACGCGTGGGTTCAGGCAATCCTCATACCTTGGCCTCCCTAAGGTGCTGGGATTATAGGCATGAGCCATCGTACCCAGACTTGCCTTCATTTTTCTATCCAAAATGTTCACTTTTCTTTTTTGAGTCAGGGTTTCATTCTAGTGCCCTGGTCGGAGCGCAGTGGCACAATCAGGGCTCCCTGCAGCCTCCACCTCTCCTGGGTTTAGGCAATCTTTCTGCCTTGGCATCCTTTGTAACTGGGACTACAGGTAAGTGCCACCACACCCAGCTATTTTTAAAAAGTTTCTTTTGTAGAAATGAGATATTACTATGTCGCTCAGCCTGGCCTCAAAACTCCTAGGTTCAAAGCCTGGCCAAGATGTTCAACTTTTTTTTTTTTTTTTTTTTGAGTTGGAGTCTCCCTCCCATTACCCAGACTGGAGTGCAGTGGCACCCTCCCGGCCGCCGCAGCCTCGACCTGCTGGGCTCAGGCAATCCTTCCACCTCAGCCTTCCAAGTAGCTAACTACAGGCATGCATTATTACACGTGGCTAATTATTTAATTGTAGAGACGGGGGGGGGTCTCGCCAAGTTGCCTGGGCGAGTCTCGAACCGGTGGGCTCAGGCAATCCACCCACCTCAGCCTCCGAAAGTGCTGGGATTACACAGGCTGAGCCACCGAGCTCGGCCATGAACTTTCTAAATGTGAACTTTCTAGCCCGTGAACTTTTTTTTTTTTTTTTGAGTTGAAGCCTCAGACTGGAGTTCAGTGGCCGCTCCCTACCACCGCAACCTTGACCTGCCGGGCTCCGGCGTTCCTTCTACCTCAGCCTTCGAAGTAGCTGGAGCTACAGGCTCACACTACCCTGCCTGGTTAATTTTTTAAAATTTATTGTAGAGACAAGGTCTCCCCAGCTTGCCCGGGTTGGTCTCAAACTTCTCAAACCTGCAGCCTTAGGCAATCCACTCGCCTCGGCCTTCTGCCTTCCAAAGTTGGGGGGATTACAGACTTGAGCCACCAAACCTGGCCTAAAATAAAAAACTTTTAAAGAATATTTTTTAATTCAAAGTATTACTTCATTACTAGTGTTTAATAATTCCTGTCACTTTTTTCTGCAGGTGAAGACCTGGTTCCAGAACCAGAGAATGAAGTCTAAGAGGTGGCAGAAAAGCAGCTGGCCAAAGAACAGCTACAGTGTGGCCCAGGTAACAGTAAACCCACTGTTCTGCTCTTTCCTTTTTGACTTTTTATCTTTATCATCATTATTTAGTTTATTTTATTTCTTGAGTTAGGATCTCTGTCACCCAGGCTGGAGTGCAGTGGTATGATCATGGCTCATGGTAGCTTCAAATTCCTGAGTTTACGCCATCCTTCTGCCTCAGTCTCCCAAGTAGCTGAGACTACAGACATGTGTCATCACTTTCAGCTAGTTTTTTTCTCTTTTTTTTTTTTTTTTTGAGTTTGAGTCTTACTCCGTCGCCCAGGCTGAAGTGCCATGGCAGACTCCCAGCCAGCCACGCTAGCGTCTACCTGCTGGGCAGGTCTCCGGTGATCCTTCCGCCCCAGCCTTCCAAGTAGCCAGAACTACAGGCACATGATACCACGCCCGGTTCAATTTTTAAATTTTTATTGTAGAGACGAGGTCTTGCCAAGTTGCCCAGGTTGGTCTCGAACACGTGGGCTCAGGCAATCCACTCGCCTCGTCCTCCCAAAGTGCTGGGATTACAGGTTGAGCCACCGAGCCTGGCTTTTTTTTTTTCTTTTATAGAGGCCAGGTCTTGCTATGTTACCCAGGCTGGTCTCAAATTCCTGGGTTCAAGCAGTCTGCCCACCTCAGCCTCCCACAAAGTTCTGGGATTACAAGCGTGAGCCACCGCGTCCGGTCTTCAGTGAACTTGGAGTTTGGTCCTTCCCCGGAGCATCCAACTCCAACCGCAGACAGTTCTGGTTTTCCTTGGACCTTTTTAATCCACCCTTCTCTTTCAAAAGGTCTCCGCACACACCTACCCAGGTCTCTACTCGCCCTACCACCAGGGATGCCTGGTGAACACATCCGGGAACCTTCCCGGGTGGAACAACCAGACCTGGAACAGCCAGTCCTGGAGTAGCCACACCTGGAACAGTCAGACCTGGTGCCCCCCAGCCTGGAACAGTCACACCTGGAGCAGCCCCTTCCATAATTCTGGAGAGGAGTCCCTGCAGGCCGCCATGCAGTTCCAGCAGAATTCGCTCGCCGGTGACTTGGAAGTCACCTTGGAAATGGCTGGAGAAAGTCACAGCATCCTACAGCAGGCCACTAAGTGTTTTAACACCCCACAGACCATGGATTTATTCCATAGTTACTTTATGGACATGCAGCCTGAAGATCTGTGAAGGCGGGTGGGTATTTTACTCCATTTCTGGGCAGTGGCTGAATTCTCCCTCGTTCCTCCTCCCTCCCTCGTAGGTTTTCTTGTTTTAGAGTCATGTGTTCTGTTTTAGTATCCTGGTTCTCATTCTGTCTATTGTGTCAATCTGGGGGGTGGTGTATGATTGGAACCTAATCAAAGAGGTTTCGATGACCTTGGCTGCTATGGAACAACAGGATAGGTGCTGTCTCTGGCTGTAGAATGTAGGTAAGTAGGTAGAATAGTAGTCTGGACTTGACATCTTTAGGAGTTAGAATCTAACCTCAAGAAGAGGAAGTGTAAGTACAGAGATGAAGGAGCACCCTGTTTTCTGGGATGGGGAGGCTTTACACTAACAAATTCAGTTCAGGTGAAGGGTTTTAAGCTGTAATGCACTTTGATTTCCTAGCCCCTTTTGGGTAGAGTACTGTAACCCGGATTTGTTCATGACACTCATATTTGTAGAAAGATACTTTGTATTTTGCAACATCATGATGACATCAGTGCCAGTTTTGCTGGTTTAAGTACAAATGAATAAAATAACCCTTTTATCTCTAGCTGTCTCTGCCCTGCTTTTGACAGTGTTACTATAAGTAGAAACACAGTTTAAATAATAGATGTTTGTTACATGAAAAACTAACCGAGGAGACTGCTGTCTTAGAAAAGGGTAGACCTAACAAGTATATACTCCCAGGTGACTCACTGTACCTTGAACAAACTTATTTCCTCTTCCTTGGGGTGCCATTTTTTCAAAACATTAACAGTTTGGTGGTTGTCCGAATTTAAAGAAAAGCACCACATCTTGAAGCTTTGGAGCATAGAAGTGATCAGCAGAACTCTTAGGTTTGAAAAGTAGCTCGCTGGGCTTTGGTGGCTCAGCCTGTAATCCCAGCGCTTTGGAAGGCTGAGGTGAGTGGATTGCCTGAGCCCACGGGTTCGAGACCCGCCTGGGCAAATTGGCGAGACCTCATCTCTACAATAAACCAAAAAATTAGCTGGGCGCGGTAGCGCGTGCCTGTTTCCCCAGCTACCTGGAAGGCTGAGGCGGAAGGATCGCCAGAGCCCAGCAGGTCGAGGCTGTGGTGGCCAGGAGAGGCCACTGCACTCCAGTCTGGGTGACAGAATAAGACCCCAACTCAAAAAAAAAAAAAAAAAAAAAAAAAGAAAAGTAGCTCAAGGAGCAGCAGCTAGGCAGGAGAATAATGGAAAGTGGGTGGAGTTTAAATGAGCAGGAAAAAGCGTTACCTAGTTGGAATCTTGCCTTGAAGTCCTATATATAGGAAAGAATCTGTGACTGCTCTTCTGTGCAATTACAGCCTGCCAGAACAATATTGAAATAAGCTTATCTTTATTTTTTATTGATGGGGTCTTGCTCTGTTGCCCAGGCTGGAGTGCAGTGGCATGATTGTGGCTCACGCAGACTCAACGTCCTGAGCTTAAGGCATCCTCCCACCTCAGCCTCCCAAGTAGTTGGAACTACAGGGTAACTGGATAATTTTTTTTTTTTTTGAGTTGGAGTCTCATTCTATGACCCAGACTCTGGAATGCAGTGGCACGCTCCTGGCCACGTGCTGTGCTCGGCCTCCAGAGATCCTTCTGCCTCAACCTTCCAAGGAGCCGGAACTACTGGTGCACACTCCTACACCCAGCTGATTTTTGATTTATTGTAGAGATGAGGTCTCGCCAAGTTGCCCGGGTGGGTCTTGAATCCGTGGGCTCAGGCAATCCACTCTCCTCAGCCTCCCAAAGTGCTGGGATTACAGGCTAAACCACCGAACCCAGCCTATAATGTTTTTTTTTTTTGTAGACACGGGGTCTTGCTATGTTACCCAGGCTGGTCTCTCACTCAAGGGATCTCCTGCCTTGGACTCCCAACCAGTTGCAATTACAGGAGTCTGAGCCACTAGGCTCATCTGATTCTTTTTTTTTTTTTTTTTAAGTGGCTCAAGCCTGTAATCCCACCACTTTGGGAGACCGAGGGGAGAGGATTGCCTGAGCTCGGGTTCGAGATCAGCCTGGGCAACTTGGTAAGACCTTGTCTCTACAATTAAAAATAATAATAATAATTAGGCCTTTGGTTGCAAAATTAAAGGAAATTTGACATTGCTGGGTCAAGGCTACAGTGAGCCAGGATCATGCCACTGCACTTAAGCTCGGGTGACAGTGAGACCCTGACTTAAAACTTTAACCCGTACACAGTGGCTCATGCCTGTAATCCAGCAATTTAGAAGGTGGGGGCGAGAGGATTCCCTTAGCCCAGAGGTCCAAGACCAGCCTCGGCAACTTAGTGAGACCTTGTTTCACAATAAATAAAAAATAAGCCGGGCATGGTAGCACCCACCTTTTTTCCGGTTACTTGGAAGGCTGAGGCAGAAGGATTGCTGGAACCTAGCAAGTGGACGCTGAGGTGGTTATGAGTGTACCACTGCGTTCCAGTCTGGGCGACAGTGAGATTCCAACTCAAAAAAAAAAAAGAAATTGGAGGGATTGAATGGCTCACACCTGTAATCCCAGCACTTTGGGAGGTAGAGGTGGGAGGATTGCTTGAGCCTAAAAAATTCGTGACCAGACTAGGGCAACATAGTGAGACCTTGTCTATACACGCACGCAGAGAAATTGAGATGGAAACCTAGTTTAAGGCTTTTCGGTTGGTCCTTTTGGGGCATAGAATCAGCAAAAATAAGACTAGAAGGAGGGAAAGGGAAATTGATGAGTTCACCTGCCAGTCTCTCCCTCTTTCCCATCCCTTCCCTTCCCTTAGGAATCTTGCTTTACTTCCAATATGACTTTTTTTTTTTTTTTTTTGAGTTGTCACCCAGACTGGAGTGCAGTGGCCGCTCCCGGCCACCACAGCCTCGACCTGCTGGGCTCTGGCGATCCTTCTGCCTCAGCCTTCCAAGTAACTGGAACTACAGGCGTGCGCTGCCACGCCTGGCTCATTTTTTGATTTATTGTAGACATGAGGTCTCACCAAGTTGCCCAGGCGGGTCTCGAACCCGCGGGCTGAGGCAATCCACTCACCTCAGTCTCCCAAAGGCGTGGGATTACAGGCTAAGCCGCCGAACCCGGCCAATATGACATTTTAGTTACTTTATTGTATCTTCGTTGTTAAGCTTCGCCTTCTTGATTTTCAGCCTGCAGTTCTGATTCAGTCTATCCCTGACAGCATGAGACAGGCTGGACTGAACTTGGCCTGGATCTTCTAAATTTCAGGGTACAGTTTAAAAGTTCAGGAGTGGGAGGAACACAGGCTTCACTTACTGAATTTCAAGCATCCAGTTCTTGGGGTAAAGGACAAGGTTAACTAGTTCTGCTGTAAATAATCCTCCTATTCAGAAAACCTGGTGTCTGCAGGAAAAAAAACAGGCTGTGACTACAAACCCTAAGGTAAAGGCAGACAACTGCCAGACAGAAGCAGGAAAACCGGGAGGGTCTTTGGTAAATATTGCATGCCTCCTGGGGCCCTCTGGGCTTTGACTCAAGCGGAAGATAAAGGGAATTTGTTAAAGAAAGAAGTCAGTTGGGGCTGACAAAAGCTTCTGGCACAGGAAGTTAGTTCCACTAAGGATACTGAAATGTAGGAATTTGAATAGGTTCCTTGGTGTGAGGCCGAAGTGAAACCTGATCGAAAAGCAGCTGCTGATGGTGAGTCTGCTTAAGCCATTCCTGGCTTCTGGGCGGTTGGGGTGTAAACTTTGTGGTCCTGGAAGAGAGTGTCCTTGGGAATTTTACAAGGTCAAGCACCTGGGAGATTCCTTCAGTGCAATGAATGGTAGCAGTACCTCAAATGATACTACCAAGCAAGCTATTAAGAAACAAAATCTCAGATCAAATTAAGATGCTAGAGTCAGCCGGGCTCGGTGGCTCAGCCTGTCATCCCGCGCCTTTGGGAGGCTGAGGTGAGTGGATTGCCTGAGCCCGCAGGTTCGAGACCCGCCCGGGCAACTTGGTGAGACCTCATCTCTACAATAAATAAAAAATCAGCCGGGCGTGGTAGTGCGCGCCTGTAATTCGGCTACATGGAAGGGTGAGGCGGAAGGATCGCCTGAGCCCAGCAGGTCGAGGCTGCAGTGGCCTGAAGCGGCCACTGCACTCCAGTCTGGGCGACAGAGTGAGACTCCAACACACACACACACACACACACACAAAGAAACAAAATCTCAGATAAAATTAAGATGGTAGAGTCATTAAATCAGTTAAACACAAAGCAACAGGGAACAAGGTGGGACACATGGATACATTTAGTGCACGCAGGGTGTTTATATGACCCGTTTCTGATAATACCAGCCAATCTCCTTGGACTACGTCACAGAAACGAAGGACAAGGACCAAGGATGAGAACCTGTGAAAGGGCTGTACCTGGGCACATTCTGTGTGAACATGCTTGCCAGAAACACAAAGGGGCAAGTACCCCTGGCCCCAAAAGCAGCTCTCCTCAGCTCTGTGCAGCAAGTGAATGGAATTTAATTTTAAGTTGGAGTCTTCATTCCGAAGCCCAGGCTGGACTGCAGTGGCACACTCACCGCCACCCCAGTGTTGACCTGCCAGACTCCAGCAATCCTGCCTTAGCTTTCCAAGTGTCCGGAACTACAGGCGGGTGCCACCACATCTGGCTAATTTTTGATTTGTTGTAGAGATGAGGTCTCACCAAGTTCCCCGGGCTGGTCTCGAACCCGCGGGCTCCCAAAGTGCTGGGATTTCAGGCCGAGCAAACGAGCCAGGCCAAATGGAATTCATTTACATTACTTGGACAGCATACCTGTAAGGCCTGAGTGGATGTCATCCATGGACAGACAATTGATGTGTGTCCTCTGTGAATGGGATATTTACTGTTAGGTTAAGGAAGAGAATAAGGGAGCCGGGCTCGGTGGCTCGGCCTGTAATCCCGCGCCTTTGGGAGGCTGAGGTGAGTGGATTCCCTGAGCCCGCGGGTTCGAGACCCGCCTGGGCAGCGAGACCTCATCTCTACAATAAATCAGGCGTGGTAGCGCGCGCCTGTAATTCCGGCTACTCGGAAGGCTGAGGCGGAAGGATCGCCGGAACCCAGCAGGTCAAGGCCGGGAGGGGCCACTGCACTCCAGTCTGGGTGACAGAGTGAGACTCAAACTCCAAAAAAAAAAAAAAAAGAATAAGGGGACTCGCCCAGACTGGAGTACAGTGGTGTGATCCTAACTCACTGCGGTCTTCAGCTCTTGGTCTCAAGAGATTCTTTGCCTCGGCCTCCTGACTAGCTGGGACTACAGGCAGGAGCAACCACAACCAGCTTGTTTTTAAAATTTTGTTTTAGCCCAATACAGTAGCTCACACCTGTAATCCCAGCACTGGGAGGTGGAGGCGGGAGGATTACCTGAATCCAGGGGTTTGAGAACAGCCTGGGCAGCTTGGCAAGACCTCGTCTCTACAATAAATCAAATATTAGCTGGACGTGGCGGCACGCACCTGTAGTGCCAGCTACTTTTTTGGTACTTGTAGTGCCAGCTACTTGTAGTACTTGTAGTGCCAGCTACTTTTTTGAGTTGGCGTCTCACTCTGTCACCCAGAGTGGAGCGCAGTGGCCGCTCCCGGCCACTGCAGCCTCTCCCTGCTGGGCCCCTGCGATCCTTCTGCCTCAGCCTTCCAAGTAGCCGGAATTACAGGCGGGCGCTACCACGCCCGGCTGATTTTTTGATTTATTGTAGAGATGAGGTCTCCCCAAGTTGCCCAGGCGGGTCTCGAACCCGCGGGCTCAGGCAGTCCACTCACCTCAGCCTCCCAAAGCGTGGGATTACAGGCTGAGCCACTGAGCCCAGTTTATTTTGTTTTTATTTGTTGAGTTTTTTTTCTTGAATCGGAGTCTCATTCTGTCCCCCAGACTGGAGTGCAGTGGCAGTCACAGCCACCACACCCTCGACCTGCTGGGCTCAGGAGATCCTTCTACCTAAGCCTTCCAAGTAGCTGCAACTACAGGCGCACGCCACCATGCCCAGCTAATATTTTGATTTGTTGTAGAGACAAGGTCTCACCATGTTGCCCAGGCTGGTCTTGAACCCCTGGGCTCAGGCAAAAGTTAGCCGGGCATGGTGGCACATACCTACAGTTCTAGCGACTTGGGAGGCTGAGAAGGAAGGATTGCTTGAGCCCAAGAAGCCGAGACTGCAATGAGCTGTGATCTTGTAACTGTAGTCCAGTCTGGGCACAGAATGAGGCCTCCACTCAAAAAGAAAAGGGCTGGCACAGCGGCTCAAGCCTGTAATCCCAGCACTTTGGGAGGCTGAGGTGAGTGGATTGCCTGAGTCCAGGGGTTCGAGAACAGCCTGTGCAACTTGTTAAGAGCTCATCTCTACAATAAATCAAAAAATTAGCTGGGTGTGGTGGTGTGCACCTGTACTTCCAGCTACTTGGAAGGCTGAGGGAGAAGGAATATCTGAACCTAGCAGGTCAAGGATGCTGTGGCTGTGAGCATGCCACTGCACTCCAGCCTGGGCAACAGAGTGAGCCACCTCACAAAAAAACAGGCCTTCCTGGGTTTCCCCACTCAGTCTATTAGCATTAGATTATGCCCTTTGTGTCTAATATATACATATATATATATATATATATATATATATTTATTTATTTATTTTTAATTGGAGTCTCACTGTCGCCCAGACAGGAGTGCAGTGGCCACTCCCGGCCACCGCAGCCTCGACCTGCTGGGCTCCAGCGATCCTTCCGCCTCAGCCTTCCAAGGAGCTGGAACTACAGGCGTGCGCTACCACGCCCGGCTGATTTTTTGATTTATTGTAGATATGAGGTCTTGCTGCCCAGGCGGGTCTCGAACCCGCAGGCTCAGGCAATCCACTCACCTCAGCCTCCCAAGGCGCGGGATTACAGGCTGAGCCACCGAGCCTGGCTTGTCTAATATTTTACACAGCTGTTCATACTCTCTTGAACCTAAGCATAAAAATGGACAAGCTAACCGGACTCGGTGGCTCAGCCTGTAATTCCGCGCCTTTGGGAGGCTTAGGTGAGTGGATTGCCTGAGCCCGCGGGTTCGAGACCCGCCTGGGCAGCGAGACCTCATCTCTACAATAAATCAAAAAATCAGCTGGGCGTGGTGGTGCATGCCTGTAATTCCGGCTACTCGGAAGGCTGAGGCGGAAGGATCGCCGGAGCCCAGCAGGCCGAGGCTGCGGTGGCCGGGAGCGGCCACTGCACTCCAGTCTGGGTGACAGAGTGAGACTCCAACTCAAAAAAAAAAATGGACAAGCTAGCCGGGCTCGGCTCAGCCTGTAATCCCAGCGCTTTAGGAGGCTGAGGTGAGTGGATTGCCTGAGCCCGTGGGTTCGAGACCCGCCTGGGCAGCTTGGCGAGACCTCATCTCTACAATAAATCAAAAATTAGCCAGGCATGGTAGCACGCGCCTGTAGTTCCGGCTACTTGAAAGGCTGAGGCGGAAGGATCATCTGAGCCCAGCAGGTCGAGGCTGCAGTGGCCAGGAGCGGCCACTGCACTCCAGTCTGGTGACAGAGTGAGACTCCAACTCAAAAAAAGAAAGAAAGAAAGAATGAAGTCGGAGGTTGGGTGTGGTGACTCTCGCCTATAATCCCAGCACTTTGGGAGGCCCAGGTGAGAGGATTGCCTGAGCCCACAAGTTTGAGACCAACCTGGGCAACTTAGTGAGACCTCATCTCTATAATAAATCAAGAAAAATTAGCCGGGTGTGGTGGTGCGTGCCTGTAGTTCCAGTTACTTGAAGTCTGAGGTGGATGGATTGCCCGAGCCCAGCAGTCGAGGCTGTATTGGCCGTGAGCGTGCCACTGCACTCCAGCCTGGGTGACGGAGTGAGACTCTGACTCAAAAACAAAAAACAAAAAAAACCGGGTATCATGGCACACACCTGTAGTCCCAACTACTCAGATCGCTTGAGCCCAGGAAGTTAAAAGCAGTGAGACCTAGATTCAAAAAAGGGGACAGTTTTCCCTATATCATTGGATCTTCATTCTGAAGGCTCCTGTGTTACGGAAAACTATTATCACGTACATTTTTATATCCTTTCTCTTACTAATTTATTGTCAGTTAATTTTCAGGGAACCCTTAAGAGGCCAGTGGGGGTGTTTGCTCTTCACCCATATATAACTAATGCAGAGATTTTTTTTTGCAATTATGGCACTCCAAACTCATAAGCAAATTGACGCTAAAATAAAAATGCATTCATAATATGAATATTTTAAAATTAATACTAAAGATACTATAGGCATGTAATGAACTGCTCGTATAATCATGCATGTCTGATACAAGCCAGGAAGACAGATATTCTATTTATATTTTATTTCTTTGAGTTGGGATCTCACTCACCCAGGCTGGAGAGCAGTAGCACGCTCCTGGACACCACAGCCTTGACCTGCTGGACTCAGGTGATCCTTCTGCCTCAGTCTTCCAAGCAGCTGGAACTACAGGTATGCGCCACCATGCCTGGCTAATTTTTTAATTTGTTGTAGAAATTAGGTCTTGCCAAGTGGCCCAGGCTGGTCTCGACCCTTGCAGGCTCAAGCAGTCCTCTCACCTCGGCCTCCCAAAGTGCTGGGGTTCAAGGCATGAGCTGCCGTGCCCGGCCACATACTCTTTATTAAAAGACTGGAAAGTTTAGGACTGACGAAGCTGTGGATAAGAAGTCTGGAGGGACAGTAAACTGGTGTGTCCTTCTGAATGGCAATCAGATAAGAGGGCCAGAGCCAGGTTCTCTAGGGTTGGAAAACAACCAAATTAAAATTCCAGCTATACCATTTATGACTGGGCAAGTTATTTCTCAACCTTTGAGGTCTTCTCATAAGTAAATGGGATAATATTGAAATGAATTCAAAAGGTTTCTGTCAACTAATATGTATTTCATCAACCTCATAGGATTTGTGCGATTAATGTCAGTTATATGCATGGAAATATAAAATATTAACCTTTGATCCGCCCCTAGGAATGTAATAGCATTAATCGGATAAGTACATAACGATACCCTTGCAACACTGCTGTTAACAACTAAAGAAAAATTGCAATAGGGCGTGGTGGCTCACACCTGTAATCCCAGCACTTAGGGAAGCTGAAGTTGGGAGGATTGCTCGGGCCTGGGAGCTCAAGACCAGCCTAGGCATCAAATTGAGACATTGTCTCTACAAAAAAATTTTAAAAATTAGCCGGTGCAGTGCTGCAAACCGGTATTCCCAGTTACTTGGGAAATTGAGGTGGAAGAATTGCCTAAGTCCAGGGGTTTGAGACCAGCTGGGCAATTTGGTGAGACCTTATCTCTCCAATAAATCAAAAAAATTAGCTGGGTGTGTTGGCACACACCTGTAGTTCCAGCTACTTGGAAGGCTGAGGTGGAAGGATCATCTGAGCCCAGCAGGTCGAGGCTGCGGTGACTGAGCATGCCACTGTACTCCAGCCTGGGTGACAAGAGTTGAGACTCCGACTCACAAAAAATAATAGTAGTGGATACTGCTATTTGGGAAGAATAAGAATAGCCTCCATGTAAATCAGTAATGCTAGTAGTATTTCCATGAACATTTCTAAAACACGAAAATAGTTCAAGTACTTGTATTGGTATCTTCGGTGAAGGTTAGCATCTTGGAAGTTAAGGTGTTCAAACACTGACTAGACTCAATCCCCGTTGGGCAAAACCACAAACGCCAGCTCACGTAGAGGGTCACACCTCCCTCTGGTGGTACACCGGTGCACTGGGCTCACCAATCTCCCCACTTAGAATTGTGGGAAGCCTCCTGGCCATCATCACATGTTCAGGAACAGAGGAGTGGACACCCAGACCTACTTCTCAGTTGTATGTGATTCAAGATAGAATTCAGTTTACAGCCAGGCTCGGTGGCTCAGCCTGTAACCCCAGCACTTTGGGAGGCCGAAGCGAGGGGGTTGCCTGAGCCTGTGGGTTCGAGACCCGCCCGGGCACCTTGGCGAGACCTCATCTCTACAATAAATCAAAAAATCAGCCGGGTGTGGTAGCGCATGCTTGTAATTCCGGCTACTCGGAAGGCTGAGGCAGAAGGATCGCCGGAGCCCAGCAGGTCGAGGCTGCGGTGGCCGGGAGCGGCCACTGCACTCCAGTCTGGGCTCAGAGTGAGACTCCAACTCAAAACAAAAACAAAAACAAAAAAACAATCAGCTGGAGGCACTAAGATAAAAGCAAATGAAAAACCTCAGCAGAGTAAGGAACACTTGTACAAATCATTTTTCGTGGTGATACGCCAAGCAGTGAAACTAGACATGAAAATGCTCTTTTCAGGTCGAGTGTGATGGCTTAGCCTGTAATCCCAGCTCTTTGGGCGGCTGAGGTGAGAGGATTGCCTGAGACTGGGGGTTTGAGACCACCCTGGGCAACTTGGTGAGAACTCGTCTAAAAAATAAGCCGGGTGCGGTGATGTGAGTCTGTAGTTCCGGCTACTTGGAAGGCTGAGGTGGGAGGATCGCCTGAGCCCAGCAGGTCGAGGCTGGGGTAGCCGTCAGCAGTGTCCCACTCCACTCCAGCCTGGGCGATAAGGGTGAGATTCCAACTCCAAAAAAGAAAATGCAGCCGGGCTTGGTGGCTCAGCCTGTAATCCCAGCACTTTGGGAGGCTGAGGTGAGTGGATTGCCTGAGCCCGCGGGTTCGTGACCCGCCTGGGCAACTTGGCGAGACCTCATTTCTACAATAAATAAAAAAATCAGCTGGGCGTGGTAGCGCATGCCTATAATTCTGGCTACTTGGAAGGCGGAGGCGGAAGGATTGCCAGAGCCCAGCAGATTGAGGCTGCGGTGTCCGGGAGCGGCCACTGCACTCCAGTCTGGGTGACGGAGTGAGACTCCAGCTCAAAAAAAAAAAAGAAAATGCTCTTTTCAGAGTGTGATTAGGTATGGTAATGAAGATACAAATTTGCTTAGAACATTGAGAAAAAAGATTTTCTTTCTCTCTTTCCTTTTCTTTTTGAGTCAGAGTCACTCTGTCACCCAGGCTGGAGTGCAGTGGCATGGTCACAGCTACATCCTTGACCTGCTGGGCTCAGGCGATCCTTCTGCCTCAGCCTTCCGAGCAGCTGGAACCACAGGCATGTGCCACCACCACACCCAGGTTATTTTTTGGTTTGTTGTGGAGACGAGGTCTCACCATGTTGTTCAGGCTGGTCTTGAACCCCTAGTTTAGGCAATCCTCTCGACTCGGCCTTTCAAAGTGTTGGGATTACAGGCATGAGCCACTGTGCTTGGCCTTTTTTTTTTTTTTTTGAGTTGGAGTCTCACTGTCGCCCAGACTGGAGTGCAATGGCCACACCCGGCCACCGCAACCTCGACCTGCTGGGCTCCAGTGATCCTTCCAGCTCAGCCTTCCAAGGAGCTGGAACTACAGGCACGCGCCACCACGCCTGTCTAATTTTTTTGATTTATTGTAGAGATGAGGTCTCACCAATTTGCCCGGGCTGGTCTTGAACCCATGGGCTCAGGCAATCATCACCTCAGCCTCCCAAAGTGCTGGGATTACAGGCGTGAGCCACCACACCCAGCCCCCTTCCTTATTTCAAACTGTTCTGTGGGTCCTAGACTCTTCCAGCCATAAGATTTCAGCTTTCTGTTACCTGAGCTGTGGTGGAGTGAGGAATAACTCGTGTGACTGTGTGTATGTGTATGTATCAAGAGTCTCACTCAGTCACCCAGGCTGGACTGTAGTCACCAATCATGGATACTGCAGCCTTGATCTTCTAAGCTCAGGCGATCCTTCCACCTCAGCCTTCCAAACAGTTGAAACTGCAGGTGAGTGCCACTACACCTGGCTAATTTTGGACTTATTATAGAGGCAACTCTCACCAAGTTGCCCAGGCTGGTCTCGAACCCCTGGGCTCAGGCTAAATCAGATTTCAAATCATTTTATTTTTATTTTTTTTGAGTTGTAGTCTCACTCTGTCACCCAGACTGGAGTGCAGTGACCGCTCCCGGCCCCCGCAGCCTCGACCCGCTGAGCTCCGGCGATCCTTCTGCCTCAGCCTTCCGAGGAGCCGGAATTACAGGCGCGCGCTACCACGCCCAGCTGATTTTTGGATTTATTGTCGAGATGAGGTCTCGCCAAGTTGCCCAGGCGGGTCTCGAACCCGCGGGCTCAGGCAATTCACTCACCTCAGCCTCCCAAAGGAGCGGGATTACAGGCTGAGCCACCAAGCCCGGCTTATATTCAATATTTTGAAACTTTATTTTATAATTGTCTTGCTGCCAATTTTTCCCCTTTAAAATTCCAACTGTTTTCTCAGCCCTGAACTGTGATCTTTAGGCCTGTGGGGATTCCTCTCTCACCCTACCGTGCTCAGCTACCATAACCAGGAAGGTTGGGAAGACTTCTCAGGTCCACAAGCTGCAAACTGCCAATTTTTTTTTTTTGAGTTAGAATCTTACTCTGTCACCCAGGCTTGAGGGCAGTGGCACGCTCACAGCCACCACAGCCTCGACCTGCTGAGCTCAGGCGATCCTTCTGCCTCAGCCTTCCAAGTGGCTGGAACTACAGACACGTGCCACCATACCCAGCTAATTTTCTTTTTTTAAAATCTATTGTAGAGATGAGGTCTAGCCAAGTTGCCTAGGCTGGTCTCAAACCCGTGGGCTCAGGCAGTCCTCTTACCTCAGCCTCTCGAAGTTCTGGAATTATAGGCATGAGCTACCACGCCTGGACCCAATTTTTTTAAAACTTCACTTATTTTTTGATTTTATTTTCTTGTAGAGACGAGTTCTTGCCAAATTCCCCGGGCTGGTCTCGAACCCGCAGGCTCAGGCAATCCACTTGCCTCGGCCTCCCAAAGGGCTGAGATTTGCAGACCAAGCCACCAAGCCCGGCCTTTAATTTAATTTAATTTAATTTTAGTTTAGAGTTGTGGGGTCCACGTGAGGATTTGCTACAGAAGTAAATTGTGTGTGGGTGAGGTTTGGGCTTCCAGCGAAGCCTTCTCTTCCCCTGGTCGTGGACATGGTACCCAGGGGGTGCCTGTGAGTCCCTTGTCCTGCCTTCACCCCTCCCCCATTAGCAGTGTCCAGTGCCCTGTTCCCCTCCTTGTGCTTGTGTGCCCAGGGTCTAGGACCCACGTGACTTCCAGTGCTTACGCCTTCCAGTTGCAGTTGTTGAGGCAACTGTCCCGCTTTTGGGTGGTGGCATATGTCTGTAGTCCCAGCTATCGGGAGGCTAAACCTCCCAGGCCTAGCAGGTGTAGGCGGCATTGCACTCCAGCCTGGGTGACAGAGTGATACTTGAACACTTTATGTTTAAGAACCTTTTAGAAATGTGTATTTTGTCCAGGTGGGGTGGTTCAAGCCTGTAATTCCAGCAGTTTGGGAGGCCGAGGCGAGAGGATTGCCTGAGACCAGGGGTTCGAGACCGACCTGGACAACTTGGCATGGTATTGTCTCTACAATAATTCAAAAAATTAGCCGGGTGTGGTAGCTCGCACCTGTAGTTCCAGCTACTTGGAAGGCTGAGGCGGAAGGATTGTCTGAGCCCAGCAGTTCCAGGCTGTGAAGGCTGTGAGTGTGCCACTGCACTCCAGCCTCCTCGTTGACAGAGTAAGATTCTGACTCAAAAAAGAAAGAAATGTGTATTTTATCAAGTTTTTCGTCATTGCTATCTGTTGAACTGTTCCCAAGATCATTTCATTCCACGACCATTCTAATTTCCTGTGAGGCGGATGGATTGCTGGAGCCCAGCAGGTCAACACTGGTGTGGCCACGAGTGTGCCACTGCACTCCAGCCTGGGTGACAGAGTGAAACTCCAAGTCAAAAAAAAAAAAAAAAATGTTAGCAGGATGCAGTGGCTCACGTTTATAATACCAGCACTTTGGGAGGCCCCCGTGGGAGGATCACTTAAGCCAGGAGTTTGAGCCCAGCTTAGGCAACATAGTGAAACCTCGTCTTTACTAAAAATAATACAATAAAATAAATTCGCTAAGCGTGGTGGCACACATCTGTAGTCCCAGCTACTTGGGAAGCTGACCCAGAAGGATCACCTGAGCCCAGGTGATTGAGGCTGTGGCGAGCCATGATTGACTCTTGCCTGGGCAACAGAGGAGACCTTGACTCAAAAAAAAGTTAATTAATAGGAGAAAAAAATAGCCGGGCCTGGTGCCTCAGCCTGTAATCCCAGCGCTTTGAGAGGCTGAGGTGAGTGGATTGCCTGACCCCACGGGTTCGAGACCCGCCTGGGCAAATTGGTGAGACCTCGTCTCTACAATAAACAATGAGCTGGGCGTGGTAGCGCACTCCTGTAATTCCGGCTACTCGGAAGGCTGAGGCGGAAGGATCGTCGGAGCCCAGCAGGTCGAGGCTGCCAGTCTGGGCGACAGAGTGAGACTCCAACTCAAAAAAATAATAATAATAATAATAGGAGAAAAATTAAATATTAAATATTAACTTGACACCAAAAGTATACTTCAGAAAAGGAAACAATAATAAGTTTGATCCTATCAAAACTGAAAACTTTTCCTCTGTGAACGACCCTATTAAGAGAATGAAAAGGCTGGGTGCAGTGGCTCACGTCTATAATCCTAGTACTTTGGGAGGCCAAGGTGAGAGGATTGCCTGAGCCCATGGGTTCGAGACCAGCCTGAGCAACTTGGTGAGACCTCATCTCTATAATAAATCCAAAAATTAGCTGGGTGTGGTGGCGCACGCCTGTGTTTCCAGCTACTTGGAAGACTGCGGTGGAAGGATTGCCTCAGACCAGCAGGTCAAGGCTGCAGTGGTCATGAGTGTGCCACTGCACTCCAGCCTGGGCAACAGAGGAAGACTCCAACTCAAACAAAAAGAAGATGAAAAGATCAGTCCCCTACTGGGAGAAAATAATTTCAAATTGCATATCTGGCAGTGAAAATACAAAAACCTTGTCTGGGTATGGTTGCTGATACCTGTAATTTCAGCACTTTGGGAGGCCATGGCGGGAGGATCATGTGATCCCAGGAGTTTGAGACCAGCCTTGTCTCTACAAAAAAATTTTAAAAATTACCTGGGCACGGTGGCACATACCTGTAGTCCCAACTTAGCCTGGATGATAGAGTGAGACTCCAACCAAAGGAAGAAAGGAAAGAAATATATATAAAGAACCTTCTGCTGGGCATGGTGGTTCGTGCCTATAACCCCAGCACTTTGGGTGGCCAAGGTGGGAGAATCGCTGGAACCCAGGAGTTTGAAATCAACAAGGGCAACATAGTGAGGCCTTGTCTCTAAAAAAATACAAAAATTAACTGGGCATGGTGGTGTGTGCCTATAGTCCTAGATACTTGGGAGGCTGAGGCAGAAGGATCACGTCACCTGAGCCCAGGAGGTCAAGGCCACAGGGAGTCAGGATCCCACCACTGCACTTCAACCTGAATGACAGACTCCATCAAAAGGAAGGAAGGACGGACAAGAGGGAGGGAGGGAAGGAGTAAGGGAGGAAAGAAAATAGAGGATATAAAAACTGATTTTAAGCTGGGTTCGGTGGCTCAGCCTGTAATCCCGCGCTTTGGGAGGCCGAGGTGAGTGAATTGCCTTAGTCCGCGGGTTCGAGACCCGCCCAGACAACTTGGCGAGACCTCATCTCTACCATAAATCAAAAAAATCAGCTGGGCGTGGTAGCGCACGCCTGTAGTTCCAGCTACTCAGAAGGCTGAGGTGGAAGCATCGCCAGAGCCCAGCAGGTCCGGCCACTGCACTCCAGTCTGGGTGACAGAGTGAGACTCCAACTCAAAAAAAAAACAAAACTGATTTTAAAATGAGTCAGTGATTAGCTGGGCGTGGTCCACATACATATAGTCCCAGCTGTTTGGGAGACTGAGGTGAGAGGATCCCTTGAGCCCAGGAATTCAAGGCTGCAAGTGAGCTATGATTGTACCACTGCACTCCAGCCTGGGTAACAGTAAAACTCCTGTTTCAAAAAAAAAATTTTTTTTGAAAAGTATCAGAGGCCAGACATGGTGGCTCATACCTATAATTCCAACACCTTTGGAGGCCGACATGGGAGGGTTGCTTGAGCTCAGGAGTTCAAGACCACATCCCTATGAAAAATAAAAAACTAGCCGGGCTCGGTGGCTCAGCCTGTAATCCCGCGCCTTTGGGAGGCTGAGGTGAGTGGATTGCCTGAGCCCGCGGGTTCGAGACCCGCCTGGACAGCGAGACCTCATCTCTACAATAAATCAAAAAATCAGCCGGGCGTGGTAGTGCACGCCTGTAATTCCGGCTACTCGGAAGGCTGAAGCGGAAGGATCGCCGGAGCCCAGCAGGTCGAGGCGCGGTGGCCGGAAGCGGCCACTGCACTCCAGTTTGGGCGACCGAGTGAGACTCCAACTCAAAAAAAAAGAAAAAGAAAAAGAAAAAACTTAGCCAGTCATGGCGGTGCACACCTGTAACCCCACTACTTAGGAGACAGGCAGAATGACTGCCTGAGTCCAGGAGGCTGAGGCAGCGGTGAGCTGTGATCATGCCACTGCATGCCAGCCTGAGCTACAGGGACCCTAGACTCAAAAAAATTGGAGAGGCCGGGCTTGGTGGCTCAGTCTGTAATCTCGCACCTTGGGAGGCCGAGGTGAGTGAATTGCCTGAGCCCGCGGGTTCAAGACCCACCTGGGCAACTTGGAGAGACCTCATCTCTACAATAAATCAAAAATCAGCCGGGCGTGGTAGCGCGTGCCTGTAGTTCCAGCTCCTTGGAAGGCTGAGGCGGAAGCATCGCCGGAGCCCAGCAGATCGAGGCTGTGGTGGCCAGGAGCGGCCACTGCACTCCAGTCTGAGTGACAGAGTGAGACTCTGACTCAAAAAAAAAAAAAAAAAAAATCTGAGAATGCACAGTAGTCTATACTGAACATAATGGTTATGAAAATACGTGAACACTTGTGTGCTAGAGCTAGAACTATGCTTTAAGGAAAGGCATAGATTTAAATATACATATATCAGGAGAGATGAAAGTCTGAGAATTGATGACCTCAAGAAGTTAGATGAACAGCAAATTAAGTCCAAAGAAACCAAGAGTTAATCAGATCACATCTGAACAGCATTTTGCTGGCTAGAGAATCACTTAGTTGACCCGGAATTTAGGATGTCAACCCACACTTCATTCCCTGAAACAATATGTAAAATTTGGGTTACAGTCTTTATTCCAGACAAATGTTTGAATGATGTTTGTACATGGACAGTTTTCTTTTACGAAATATGGCTACCTTGTCCCGACTCGTTCAGACCTTCTTAGAGTGGTCTTGCTGTTCTCGGACCCAGGGTGTTCCCTGGCTTCCATAATATTCTTTCCCTCTTTCACCTTGCCAAAGGCTCTGTCTGGGCCATGCAGATGAAAAGCTGGCAACTGTGTGTTGGCCCTAAAATTTGCTGTGGACTAAATGCTAGGACCTGTATGCTTCAGGAGGAAGTTCTCATCATCCCATTTTTCTCTGTAGATAGACTAGCCAGTCAGTGTCATTATGGTATGTGAAGGCACTAACCCCCAGAATAATTTTGTGAAAGCAGGAAAACTTATAACCAAATCTTTTCTCTCTGGTGTTCAAAGCACAACAGTTTTCTGCTGTCTATGAGTTTCACGTGCAAATAGCTCAAAGGAAGCATGGCCCAAGGACTCACCACTGAAGGTCATGTTGAAGAACACGTAGAGTTGACATTGTGAGGTTGACCGTGACTGGACAGCCGGGCGGTAGAGGTAGCATCTACAAAACTTGTGGAGCTATGTTTTTTGTTTGCTTGTTTTTTGGTTTTGTTTTGTTTTACAAGCAGCGTCTTGTATGTCGCCCAAACTGAAGTACACTGCACACTGCAGCCTTGAACACCCAGGCTCAAGAGATCTTCCTGCCTCAATCTCCGGAGTAGCTAGGGGTACAGGTATCCATCATCACACC
This sequence comes from Cephalopachus bancanus, assembly GCA_027257055.1. Classification (NCBI taxonomy): domain Eukaryota; kingdom Metazoa; phylum Chordata; class Mammalia; order Primates; family Tarsiidae; genus Cephalopachus; species Cephalopachus bancanus. The sequence goes on along the minus strand of JAPVLO010001610.1, from coordinate 23,911 downwards.
CAGATAATATTTATTTATTTGCTTATTTATTTCTTTTGTGAGTTGGAGTCTCACTTTCACCCAGGCTGGAGTGCAGTGGCGCATTCACGGCCACCACAGCCTCAGCCTGCTGAGCTCAGGCGATCCTTCCGCCTCAGCCTTCCAAGTAGCTGGAACTCCAGGCGTGCACCACCACGTCCGGCTAATTTTTTGATTTATGGCAGAGACGAGGTCTCACCAAGTTGCCCAGGTTGATCTCGAACCCCTGGACTCAGGCAATCCTCTCGCTTCAACCTCCCAAAGTGCCGAGCCACCACACCTATCATAACATTTGGCAGGGTATTTATTTTTATTTTATTTACTTTTTTTTTTTGAGTTGGGGTCTCACTCTGTTGCTCAGGCTGGAGTGCAGGGGCACGTTCACGACCACCGTGCCCTAACCTACTCGTCTCAGGCAATCCTTCCGCTTGAGCCTTTCAAGTTTCGTCAAGTTGCACAGCTAATTGTTTCATTTTTGTAGGGATGACATCACTCAGTGTTGCCTAGGCTGGTTTCAAGCTTCTGGGTTCAAGCAATCCTTTCACCTCGGCCACCCAAAGAGCTAGGATTGCAGGCATGAGCCACTGCATCTACCCTCTATAAAAAATTATATTAAATTAGCCAACATGGTGGCGCATACCTGTAGTTCCAGTTCTTGGAAGACTGAGGTGGAAGGATCACCTGAATCCAGCTGGTCAAGGTTGCAGCGGCCATGAGCGTCCCACTGCACTCCAGCCTGGACGACAGAGTGAGACTCCAACTCAAAAAAAAAAAATTACGGCCGGACACAGCAGCTTAAGCCTGTAATCCCAGCACTTTGGGAGGCCAAGGTGAGAGGATTGCCTGAATCCAGGGCTTCGAGACCAGCCCGGGCAACTTGGTGAGATCTTGTCTCTATGATAAATAAAAAAAATTAGCCAGGCATGGTGGCGTGGACCTGTAGTCCCAGTCACTTGGGAGGCTGAGGTGAAAGGATGGCCTGGGCCCAGAAAGTCGAAGCTGTGATGAACTGTGATCGTGTCACTGCCCTCCAGGGTCTCACGATATTTCACTGACCTCAAGCAATCCTTCCAGCTCAACCTCCTGAGTGGGATTATAAGTGTAAACCATCCATGCTTGGTTTGTGTAGCAATTTTTAAAATTAATTTATTTGGTATATAAAAGGTTACTCATATTTTCTGTATCATCGCTTGTCTAGTTAATTAATTAATTAATTTAAATAATAGAGAATGGATCTCGATATTTTGCCCAGGTTGGTCTCAAACTCCTGGGCTCAAGGGATCCTCTTGTCTCAGCCTCTCAAAGTGCTAAGATTACAGGTGTCAGCCGGGCTCGGTGGCTCAGCCTGTCATCCTGCGCCTTTGGGAGGCTGAGGTGAGTGGATCGCCCTGGGCCTGCGGGTTCGAGACCCGCCTGGGCAGCGAGACCTCATCTCTACAATAAATCAAAAAATCAGCCGGGCGTGGTAGCGCGCGCCTGTAATTCCGGCTACTCGGAAGGCTGAGGCGGAAGGATCGCCGGAGCCCGGCAGGCCGAGGCTGCGGTGGCCGGGAGCGGCCACTGCACTCCAGTCTGGGCCACAGAGTGAGACTCCAACTCAAAAAAAAAAGGTTACAGGTGTATGCCTCCAGGCTTGGCTTGCTTTATTTCATTTTATTATTTCATTTTAATTTTTTTTTTGAGTTGAAGTCTTACTCTGTCACCCAGACTGGAGTGCAGTGGCCGGGCGGCCACCGCAACCTCGACCTACTGGGCCCCGGCGATCCTTCGACCTCAGACTTCCAAGTAGCTATAACTACAGGCGCGCTACCACATCTGGCTAATTTTTTGATTTATTGTAGAGATGAGGTCTCGCCAGGTTGCCCAGGCGGGTCTCGAACCCGCGGGCTCAGGCAATCCACTCACTTTGGCCTCCCAAAGCGCAGGATTACAGGCTGAGCCACTGAGCCTGGCTTAATTTTAATTTTTAATTTTTAATTTTTTTTTTGAGTTGGAGTCTCACTCTGTTGCCCAGGCTGGAGTGCAGTGGCACGTTCACAGCCACCGCAGCCTCAACCTGCTGGGCTCAGTCACCGAGCCCAGCCCACAGTCAGTTTTCAACCGTATTCACCAAAACTGCTTTGGCCAAAATCTCTAGTGAGGCCTGGTGCAATGCCATCACGCCTGTAATGGCAACACTTTGGGAGGTCAAAGTGTGAGGATCACTGGAGGCCAGGAGTTCAACCTGGGCAGCATGGCGTAATCTTTCTACAAAAAATCAAAAAATTAGCCGGGCTCGGTGGCTCAGCCTGTAATCCCGCACCTTTGGGAGGCTGAGGTGAGTGGATTGCCTGAGCCTGCGGGTTCGAGACCCACCTGGGCAACTTGGAGAGACCTCATCTCTACAATAAAATCAAAAAATCAGCTGGGCGTGGTAGCACGTGCCTATAATTCCAGCTACTTGGAAGGCTGAGGCGGAAGGATCTCTGGAGCCCAGTGGGTGGAGGCTGCGGGGGCCGGGAGCAGCCACTGCACTCCAGTCTGGGTGACAGAGTGAGACTCCAACTCAAAAAAAAAATCAAAAAATTAGCCAGGCTTGGTGGCGAGCACCTGTAGTCCTAGCTTGCACAACAGCCTGGGCGAGAGAACTAGACTCCGTTTCTAAAAAAACAAAAAAATTTCATATTGCCAAATCCAATGGCAGTGCTTGGTCCTTATCTTATTTGACTATAAAAAGGAAATCAACCTTTTTTATAATAAAAATCACTCTAAGTCACGAATTAAGATAAAAATTCAATTAGCAGAAAACATGCTTAACGTTTAACTCCCTTGGACAAACATCATAATGCCTTTATAGATATCAGTGTTATACTCATCTTTGTTCTTGTAAACACTGTTATTCCTTTTGTTTCAAATGTATATTTGGCCTTTCTTCTAGTACTGTAGACGTTATCAACACCCTTTTCATATGTATATTATCAGTATACCTTTCCAATAACCTTCAGAGTTTGCTAATTTACGATAAGGTCCACCCTTCCCTCCCCAAGCATAGAATTTCTAAGCTTGACACTGAATGTCTCGAACCCTCTTTCTCTAGTAACCACGAGGCAAATCTCCACATTAATGTATATAAAGGAGAGCTAATTTTTTTTTTGAGTCGGAATCTCACTTGTTACTGAGCTCCGAGTACAATGGCTCTGTCACAGCTACCACAGCCTTGACCTTCTGGGCTCAGGGGATCCTTCTGCTTTAGTAAGATCCAAGTAGCTGGGACTACAGGCAAGTGCCGCCACGCACAGCTAATTTAAGTTATTTCTTTTTGGTAGAGAAAAGGTCTTGTTATGTTTCCCGAGCTGGTCTTGAACTCCTGGTCTCAAAGTGATCCTCCCACCTGGGCCTTCCAGAGTGCTGGGATTACATGCTTGAGCCACAGCGTCCGAACGGAGCTGGTTGTTTAAAAGAGGCTGGAATGGGCCGGGTTTGGTGGCTCAGCCTGTAATCCCAGTGCTTGGGGAGGCCGAGGTGAGTGGATTGCCTGAGCCTGTGGGTTCGAGACCCGCCTGGCAACTTGGCGAGACCTCATCTCTACAATAAATCAAAAACTAGCGTGGTAGCGCGCACATGTAGTTCCAGCTCCTTGGAAGGCTGAGGCGGAAGGATCGCCGGAGCCCAGCAGGTCGAGGAGGCGGTGGCTGGGAGCATGCCACTGCACTCCAATCTGGGCGACAGAGTGAGACTCCAACTCAAAAAAAAAAAAAAGAGGCTGGATCAAGCCAGGTGCTGTGGTTCACGCCTGTAATCCCAGCACTTTGGGAGGAGGAGGTGAGAGGATTGCCTGAGCCCCGGGGTTGGAAACTAGCCTGGGCAACTTGCTGAGATCTCGTCTCTACAATAAATCAAGAAAAATTAGCTGGGTGTGGTGGCGGCACATGCCTTTGTAGTTCCAGCTACTTGGAAGGCTGAGATGGAAGGATCGCTCAAGCCCAGCAGGTCAAGGTTGTGGTGGCCATGAGTGTGCCACTGCACTCCAGCCTGGGTGACAGAGTGACTCAAAAAAAAAAAAAAAAGAGCCCGGAACCTCCTTTTCTCTCTTAACTCCTGCTCTCACCTCATGACATTCAGCTCTCCTTCTTTCTGCCAGGAGCAAAAGCCTCTTGAGGCCTCACCAGATGCTATACAGAACCATGCGCCAAATAAACCTTTAAAAAAAAAATTAATGTAAGTTACGCAACCTCACATGCTTCTGCTGCTTCTTTTTTTGAGTCAGAGTCTCCCTCTGTCGCCCAGACTGGAGTGCAGTGGCCGCTCCCGGCCACCACAGCCTCGACCTGCTGGGCTCCGGCGATCCTTCCTCCTCAGCCTTCCGAGTAGCTGGAATTACAGGCATGCACTACCACGCCCGGCTGATTTTTGATTTACTGTAGAGATGAGGTTTTGCCAAGTTGCCCAGGAGGGTCATGAACCCGCGGGCTCAGGCAGGTGCTTCTTTATAGCGACAGAAAATAGACTCATACAATCCGCCTGTCTGCACAGCCCATCTTCATGGATACAAGCCTGCCCCATATGCAAACTGAAAATCCAAGAGTGGCAAACTGCAGCCACATCCAAACAGCCAAAGAAGAGGGCTCTGACTCCTCTGCAAATCACAGACACCACCTAATGTCCTGAAAGCTTAAAAGGGTCCTTCCAGGTTTCTGCCACCTCATAGCAGCTTCGTCCTAAAAGGAAAAAAGAGATCCATTCAGTGGCATCCATAACTGGCTGAGCAAAGGACACAACAAAGTCTCCACCGACTGCATAGGAACTCGGGACAAGAAATTTCGGGACTGCTGTCATGACCTGGAAAACAGCAGGGCATATTATATCGACTGCAGAATTTACAGGAATCCTCAATTTAGCCGTGTGTGGTGACTCACACCTGTAATCCAGCACTTGGGGAGGTAGAGGTAAGAGGACTGGCTGAGCCCACGGGTTCGAGACCAGCTTGGGCAGCATGGAGAGACCTCATCTCTACAATAAATCAAAAAAAATTTAGTGGGGCTTGGTTGTGCACGCCTGTAGTTCCAGCTTCTTGGAAGGCTAGAGTAGAAGGATTGCCTGAGCCGAGGAGGTTGAGGCTGCAGTAGCCGTGCGCATGCCATTGCACTCCAGCCTGGGCAACAGAATGAGACTCCAAAAAAGACAAAAAAACATGCTTTGGGAGGCCGAGGTAAGTGGATTGCCTGAGCCCGCGGGTTCGAGACCCGCCTGGGCAACTTGGTGAGACCTCATCTCTACAATAAATCAAAAAACCAGCCGGGTGTGGTAGCACACGCCTGTAGTTCTGGCTACTCGGAAGGCTGAGGCAGAAGGATTGCCGGAGCCCAGCAGGTCGAGGCTGCGGTGGTTGGGAGTGGCCACTGCACTCCAGTCTGGGCCACAGAGTGAGACTCCGACTCAAAAAAAAAAAAAAAAAAAAGAATCCTTACCTTGTTTAAGTGTGTGGTTTTCTGCTCCTATGAGAAAGGTCCTCTTTCTTCCCTGCTTTTCTCTGTGTTCCTATCATTCAGTAATAAGGAACAGTTAAAATCTACAAGCCATGGTGACACACACCTGTAGGTCCAGCTGCTAAGGAGGCTGAGGCAGGAAGATTTGAGTCCAGCCTGGGCAATATAGCAAGAGCCCATCTTTTGCAATAAAAGAACAAATTGCCGGGCATGGTTGCTCACGCTGGCATTTCCAGTAATTTGGGAGGCTGAGGTGAGAGATTGCTTGAACCCAGGAGTTCAAGACCAGTCTAAGCAGCAGAGGGAGACCTCACCTCTACAAAAATGAAAAACCGAAAGCCTGGCGTGGTGACGCATGCCTATAATCCCAGCACTTTGGGAGGCCTCGTTGAGAGGATCGCCTGAGCCCACGGGTTTGAGACCGGCCTGGGCAACTTGGTGAGATCTCATCTCTACGAGAAATCCAGAAAAATTAGTCAGCCTTGGTGGCAGGTGCCTGTAGTTCCAGACACTTGGAAGGCTGAGGCAGAAAGATCGCCTGAGCCCAGCATGTCGAGGTTGCGGTGGCCGTGAGCGTGTCACTGCACTCCAGCCTGGGCAACAGAGTGTGACTCCAATTCAAAAAAAAAATTTTTTTAATTAAAATACAAATAAAAAACTTAGCAGGGCATGATGGTGCACACCCGTAGCCCCAGCTGCTCAGGAGGCTGAGAAAAAAGGTTGGCCTGAGCCAGGAGGCTGAGGCTACGCTGAGCCTTGATCTTGCTACTGAATTCCACTACAGGCGACAGAGTGAGACCCTGACTCAAAAAAAAAAGAAACCGGGCTCGGTGGCTCAGTCTGTAATCCCAGCACTTTGGGAGGCTGAGGTGAGTGGATTGCCTGAGTCCGCAGGTTCGAGACCCGCCTGGGCAACTTGGCGAGACCTCATCTCCACAATAAATCAAAAAATTAGCCAGGCGTGGTAGCGCATGCCTGTAATTCCGGCTACTTGGAAGGCTGAGGCGGAAGGATCGCCGGAGCCCAGCAGGTCGAGGCTGCGGTGGCCCGGAGCGGCCACTGCACTCCAGCCTGGGTGACAAAGTGAGACTCCCACTCAAAAAAAAAAAAAAAAAACTATTACAGCATAATAGATACAAATGGACTAGCAGAAATGTATGATTTTTTTTTTTTTTTTTTTATGAGTAGGAGTCTCACTCTGTCGCCCAGGCCTGAGGGCAGTGGTATGCTCCTGGTCACCGCAGCCTTGACCTGCTGGGCTCAGGGAATCCTTCCGCCTCAGCCTTCCAAGTAGCTGCAACTACACGCGTGCACCACCATGCCTGGCTAATTTTTCTTGATTTATTGTAGAGATGGGGGGGTCTCACCAATTTGCCCAGGCTGGTTTTGGACCCGTGGACTCAGGCATTCTTCTTACCTCGGCCTCCCAAAGTGCTGGGATTATAAGGTGTGAGCCGCTGCTTACACCTTATAATTTATGGATGTCTATATCCATATAAAGAATGGGAAAAGAAATCAGATCCTCTCTGTAATCAGAAAAACTCAGTGACTTGTTTTCAGTTTCAACAATTAATTAACACAGGAAAAGAACCTAATTTTTTTTTTCTGTAACAGGGTACACTTGAGAAACTACTGGCAGGTTGATATAGTGGCTGCTTTATCTGAAAACCACAGTATCATTGAAATTTTTTTTTTTTTTTGTAAACCACCTATCTTGTCTGTCCTCCCCTCCCCTTCCAGCTTCATGTTTTTGACTGAGTTGCCTGCATGGTTCTAATACATGTTCCTTTTATGACATTTCAGGAATTCCCTGACAAAAAGGATGTCCTATATCTGGTGCTGGGCAGATCCTAGGAACTTACACCTTTTCTATATTAACCTGTGTGAGTAGCTGTCAACTTTTTTTTGTGTGTGTGTGTTGGAGTCTCACTCTGTCGCCAGGCTGGAGGGCAGTGGCCACACCTGGCCACTGCAGCCTCGACCTGCTGGGCTGCGGCGATCCTTCCGTCTCAGCCTTCCGGGTAGCTGAACTACAGGCACGCGCTACCATGCCCGGCTAGTTTTTCTTTTTTTTATTGTAGAGATGAGGTCTCACCAAGTTGCCCAGGTGGGTCTCGAACCCGCGGGCTCAGGCAATTCACTCACCTCGGCCTCCCAAAGTGCTGGGATTATAGGCTGAGCCACCGAGTCCGGCCTTCTAAGGTTCTTATAGTTGGAGGTTTTACATTTAAGTCTTTGATGCATTTAGAGTTGATTTTTGTGTATGGTGATCTTTTTTTTTCTCTTTTAATTTTTAATTTGAAATTGTGGGATACAATTCAGGGTTAGGTACAAATGTTCATTGTGCAGGTACCCTTATTGATGAGGTGTGCCCCCGCTTCCCCAGGCGGATATCGACTACTGTCAATCTCAGTTACTCACCTCCTGGTAGGGATCTTATTTAATTTAATTTAATTTATTTATTTATTTTGAGTTGGAGTCTCACTCTGTCGCCCAGACTGGCGTGCAGTGGCCACTCTACAATAAATCAAAAATTGGTCAGGCATGGTAGTGCGCACCTGTAGTTCCAGCTACTTGGAAGGCTGAGGCGGAAGGATCGCCGGAGCCCAGCAGGTCAAGGCTGCGGTGGTCATGAGTGTTCGCCTGCACTCCAGCCTGGGTGATGGAGTGAGACTCCAAATAAAAAAAAAAAAAGGGCAAGGAGCCAGGACCCTATGCGAGTTTGCCATCTTGTCAGACTCTAGAAGCCCTCAAAGCATCGACTCAGCCAGATATGAGAACACTAACGCCGTCTTAGTAGAGGTACGCAGCTAAGGAAAGCTAGCTCTGGTCCTAGTGGACACATAAACTTGTGACTACTTGAATCCAGTGACAATTTACTTGAGAACAACACTTTAACTGCAGAGGAATAGGGATTTGAAAAAGTCCTATTGTTTTAGCATCTACAAGAAGGGCTAAGGGTGTTGTTTGTCAGTGAATCCAGGAAGATTATCCTGGATATAAACATGCCCACGTGCCAAATTCAGAACTGATGAATAAGGAACCTCCGTCTTGGCACCAGTTCACTTGGGAGAGTAAACTCAGTTCACCGACATGAGAAATCTTCCTTTAGTGGTACCTTTCTACCACACTAAGGTTTAGCATTAAATGTAGAGATGATAAAATAAATTGCATTGTCATTTTGGAATGTACAGTTCAAGAATCACTTTTTTGATAATCAAGGTGATTTTGATAATCATATGACTGGGATAGTCATTTTGAATTGACACTTAAAATGTTTGTAATACTAGAGATAGCTCCAGTTTCACTCTATATGTGGAAATTTTCTTATTTATTTATTTAGTCAGAGTCTCACTCTGTCACCCAGGCTGGAGTGGAGTGGCACACTCACGGCCACCGTAGCCTTGACCTGCTGGACTCAGGTGACCCTTCCGCCTCAGCCTCCCAAGTAACTGGAACCACAGGTGCGCACCACTATGCCCGGTTGATTTTTTTGATTTACCGCAGAGACAATGTCTTGCCATGTTGCTCAGGCAGATCTCGAACCCCTGAGCTCAGGCAATCCTCATGTCTCCGCCTCCCAAAGTGTTGGGATTACAGGCGTGAGCCACCATGCCTGGCTAAATTTTCACATTTAGAAAAAGTTTTTAAAGTGCAGTGTCCCTGAACATTTGCTTACGTTTTCATGCATTGGAAATATTTAAAATAGAAATTGAATATAGTACATTTTATTTTATTTTATTTTATTTATTTTGAGTTGGAGTCTCACTCTGCCGCCCAGACTGGAGTGCGGTGGCCGCTCCCGGCCACCGCAGCCTCGACCTGCTGGGCTCCGGCGATCCTTCCGCCTCAGCCTTCCAAGGAGCTGGAACTACAGGCGCGTGCTACCACGCCCAGCTAATTTTTTCATTTATTGTAGAGATGAGGTCTCGTCAAGTTGCCCAGGCGGGTCTCGAACCCGCGGGCTCAGGCAATCCACTCGCCTCAGCCTCCCAAGGCGCGGGATGACAGGTTGAATATAGTACATTTCAAAATGAAGTTTAAAGGGTAAAGGAGATTTAATTAACTAACATTTGAATTTGATTGATTGACTAAGGAGATTCAGGAGGGTTAGAAGGAAAAGATCTCATCAGCCTTATCAGGAATTTCTTCTAGAAGCCACTGAATGAATCTGCAGCGTATTTTTTCTTCATTTAAACCATAGTCCTTAAGCACCTTTTGGAGTGTATCCTGGTCTTCCTTGCATGACTTGGCCAGTGCTTCCCAATTCCACCCACAGCCCACCAGCCCTCTCATTCCTTCCTCCACCCTGCTCCCTTCCACCCAGCCTCCAACGAGCACAGACAGGCACCTGACTTTCCCCCGTTGCCTCCTCATCTGCTCATCTACGGGCTTTGTTTTTTTTTGAGTTGGCGTCTCACTCTGTCTCCCAGCTCCCAGGCTGGAGTGCAGGGGCACGCTCCCGGCCACCGCAGCCTCAACCTGCTGGGCTCAGGCGATCTTTCCGCCTCAGCCTTCCGAGCAGCCAGAACTACAGGTGCGCGTTACCATGCCCAGCTGATCTTTTGATTTATTGTAGAGACGAGGTCTCACCATGTTGCTCCGGCGGGTTCAAACATGTGGGCTCAGGCAATCCTCTCGCCTTGGCCTCCCAAAGTACTGGGATTATAGGCTCGAGCCACAGCACCTGGCCGCTGTCACCTCCTTTGAGAAGCATCTACTGACCCCAAGAAACCGAGTCAGATGACCCTAATGTGTGCAGCCTCTGCACTCTGTATCTGGCTGGATCACAGGACTTACAGTAGTTCCCCTGACTCACAGAGGACACGTGCCAAGACCCTACGAATGCCTGAAACCAGGGACGGTGCCAAACTCTGTACAAGTCTTCGCTATGTTTTTTCCTATATATTTACACCTATGGTAAAGTTTTTGTTTTTTTGAGTCAGAGTCTCACTCTGTCGCCCAGGCTGGAGTGCAGCAGCATGCTCATGACCACCACAGCCTTGACCTGATGGGCTCAGGCAATCCTTCTGCCTCAGCCTTCCAAGTAGCTGGAGGCACAGGCACGCGCCACCACGCTCGGCTCATTTTTCTTGGTTTATTGTAGAGATGGGGTCTCTCCAAGTTGCCCAGGCGGGTCTCGAACCCGGGAGTTCAGGCATTTCTCTCACGTCGGTCTCCCAAACTACTGGGATTACAGGTGTGAGCCACCGCACCCAGCATCTCTAATAAAGTTTAATTGATAAGTTAGGCACAGTACTAGTCTGGGCAACATACTGGACCTTGTCTCTACAAAAAAGCGGCAACAACAACAACAAACTAGCAGGTGTAGTGGCACGCACCTGAACGCCCAGCTCTTTGGGAGGCTGAGGTCCAAGGTTGCCTGAGCCCAGGAGGTTGAGGCTGCAGTGAGCCGTGATTGTGTCACCGCACTCCAGCCTAAGCGACAGAGTGAGACCCTGACTCAAATAGATAAAATAAAATAAGTAGACACGGTAAGAGAATGGCAACCATAACTAATAATAAACTAGAGCAATTATGACAATCTGCCATCATCAATACTCTTACACTTTGGGGCCAGTGTTAGTGAAATGGCGATGGCTCGAACACAAGAACTGTGACACTGCAGCAGTCGACCTGGTAACCAGGACGCCTAACCAAGACGGCTGGGGAGCCCAGAGGGCATGCATACGCCGGACAAAGGAAGGATTCGTGGAAGGATTAGTGTGGGAGAAGGGTATGAAGCAAGACAGTGTAAGGTTTCATTGCATCACTCAGAGCAGGGTGCAGTTTAAACATCTGAAGTGTTTGTTTCGGGAATTCTATGTTTAATATTTTCAGGTCATGATTGACCACGGGTAACTGAAACCACAGAAAACAAAACCACAGATAGGGAGGAGTATTGTATTAAACAGCATTGTCATAGCAGTGGGGTCTTTCTTTTGTTTTCTCTGGTTTTTTTTTGGGGGGGGTTAGAGTCTCACTCTTGTCGCCCAGACTGGAAGCAGTGGCCGCTCCTGGCCACCACAGCCTCCACCTGCTGGGCTCTGGCTATCCTTCCCCTCAGCCCTCCAAGTAGCTGGAACTACAGGCACGCGCTACCACACCCAGCTAATTTTTGATTTATTGTAGAGATGAGGTCTCACCAAGTTGTCCAGGCGGGTCTCGAACCCACGGGCTCAGGCAATCCACCCACTTCAGCCTCCCAAGAAGCGGGATTACAGACTGAGCCACCGAGCCCGGTGGAACACTAATTTTTAATGATCAAGGTGAAATGTGTTCTTTTTTTCCTTCTTTTGAATAGGAATCTTACCCTGCTTCCCTGGCTGGAGTGCACTGGCAAGCTTACAGCCACCACAGCCTCAACCTGCTGGGCTCAGGCTATCCTTCCGCCTCAGCCTTCCAAGTACCTGGAACCACAGGCATGCACCACCACACCTGGCTAATTTTTTGATTTTTTTATTGTAGAGAAGAGATCTCACCAAGTTTCCCAGGCTGGTCTTGAACCCCTGAGATCAGGCAATCCTCTCACCCCAACCTCCTGGAGTGCTGGGATTACAGGCATGAGCCACTGCACACTAGTCAAATTTAAAGTGCTCAATAGACCGAGAACTGTGGCTCAAGCCTATAATCCCGGCACTTTGGGAGGCCAAGGCTAGAGGATTGCTAGAGCCTGCAGATTCGAGACCAGCCTGGGCATCGTCTCTACAATAAATAAGAAACTTTGCTGGGGGTGGTAGCACGCACCTGTAGTTCCAGCTACTTGGAAGGCTGAGGTGGAAGGATCGCCTAAACTCGGCAGGTCAAGGCTGCAGTGGCCGTGAGTGTGCTACTGCACTCTAGCCTGGGCAACTTGGTGAGACCTTGCCTCTACAATAAATCAAGAGTGACACTCCAACTCAACTCACAAAAAATAAAAAACAAAGTGCTCAATAGCCACACCTGATAGCCGCTGCTACACTAAACAATGCAGATCTTGATTTTTTTTTTTTTGAGTTGGAGTCTCACCCTGTCGCCCAGACTGGAGTGCAGTGGCCGCTCCCGGCCACCTCAGCCTCGACCCGCTGGGCTCCGGCGATCCTTCTGCTTCCGCCTTCCAAGTAGCCGGAATTACAGGCGTGCGCTACCACGCCCGGCTGACTTTTGATTTACTGCAGAAACGAGGTCGCGCCAAGTTGTCCGGGTGGGTCTCGAACCCGGAAGCTCAGGCAATCAATCCACTCTCCTAGGCCCCCAAAGTGCTGGGATTACAGGCTGAGCCATTGAGCCGGCCAAAACCTAATGTTTTAATCCCTTGAGCAAACATCGTGACTTCTTTACAGATGATCAGATTTACAGTCAGAGTTTCACTCTGTTGCCCAGGCTGGAGTGCAGCAGCATGCTCACAGCCACCGCACCCTTGACTTGCTGAGCTGAGGTGAACCTTCCTCCTCAGCCTTCCAAGTAGCTGGAACTATAGGTATGCACCACCTCGCCCAGCTAATTTTTTTAAATTTATTATAGAGACGAGAATTTACCAAGTTGCCCAGGCGGGTCTCAAACCCCTGGGCTCAGGTAATCCTCTCACTTTGACCTCCCAAAGTGCTGGGATTACAGTCATGAACCACGGTGCCTGGCCTACCAGGGTTGATTTGAGGACAAGGAACCGGTGGCTCAGCCTGTAATCCCAGCACTTTGGGAGGCCGAGACGAGTGGATTGCCTGAGCCCACAGGTTCGAGACCAGCCCGGGTAAACTGGTGAGACCTCATGTCTACAATAAATACAAAATGGGTTGGGCGTGGTAGCGCGCATCTGTAGTTCCAGCTACTTGGAAGACTGAGGAGGAAGGATCGCCGGAGCCCAGCAGGTTGACGCTGGGGTGGTCATGAGTGTTCGCCTGCACTCCAGCCTGGGTGATGGAGTGAGACTCCAGCTTTAAAAAAAAAGGGCAAGGAGCCAGGACCCTATGCGAGTTTGCCATCTTGTCAGACTCTAGAAGCCCTCAAAGCATCGACTCAGCCAGATATGAGAACACTAACGCCGTCTTAGTAGAGGTACGCAGCTAAGGAAAGCTAGCTCTGGTCCTAGTGGACACATAAACTTGTGACTACTTGAATCCAGTGACAATTTACTTGAGAACAACACTTTAACTGCAGAGGAATAAGGATTTGAAAAAGTCCTATTGTTTTAGCATCTACAAGAAGGGCTAAGGGTGTTGTTTGTCAGTGATTCCAGGAAGATTATCCTGGATATAAACATTCCCACGTGTCAAATTGCAGTTTCAGAACTGATGAATAAGGAAACTCCGTCTTGGTACCAGTTCATTTGTGAGAGTAAACTCAGTTTACCGACATGAGAAATCTTCCATTAGTGGTATCTTTCTACCACACTAAGGTTTAAAATTAAATGTAGAAGCCGGGCTCGGTGGCTCAGCCTGTAATCCCGCGCCTTGGGAGGCTGAGGTGAGTGGATTGCCTGAGCCCGCAGGTTCGAGACCTGCCTGAGCAACTTGGTGAGACCTCATCTCCACAATAAAATAAAAAAGTAGCTGGGTGTGGTAGTGCGCACCTGTAGTTCCAGCTACGTGGAAGGCTGAGGCAGAAGGATCGCCGGAGCCCAGCAGGTCGAGGCTGTGGTGGCCGGGAGCGGCCACTGGTCTCCAGTGTGGGCGACAGAGTGAGACTCCAACTCAAAAAAAATAAAAAATAAACTGGGCTTGGTGGCTCAGCCTGTAATCCCGTGCCTTGGGAGGGTGAGGTGAGCGGATTGCTTGAGCCTGCGGGTTCGAGGCCCGCCTGGGAAACTTGGCGAGACCTCATCTCTACAATAAATCAAAAAATCAGCCGGGCGTGGTAGCGCATGCCTGTAATTCCGGCTACTCGGAAGGCCGAGGCGGACTCGACGGAGCCCAGCAGGTCGAGGCTGCGGTGGCCGGGAGCGGCCACTGCACTCCAGTCTGGGCGACAGAGTGAGACTCCAACTCAAAAAAAAAAAATGAAATTAAATTAAACTAAATGTAGAGATGATAAAATAAATTGCATTGTCATTTTGGAATGTTCAGTTCAAGAATCAGTTTTTTGATAATCAAGGTGATTTTGATAATCATTTGACTGGGATAGTCATTTTGAATTGACACTTAAAATGTTTGTAATACTAGAGACAGCTGTAGTTTCATTCTATATATGGAATTTTCTTATGTATTTATTTGTTGAGTCAGAGTCTCACTTTGTGACCCAGGTTGGAGTGCAGTGGCACACTCACGGCAACTGTAGCCTTGACCTGCTGGGCTCAGGTGAGCCTTCCGCCTCAGCCTCCCAGGTAACCGGAACCACAGGCGTGCACCACTATGCCCGGTTGATTTTGATTTATTGCAGAGACAATGTCTTGCCATGTTGCTTAGGCTGATCTCAAACCCCTGAGCTCAGGCAATCCTCATGTCTCCGCCTCCCAAAGTGATGGGATTACAGGCGTGAGCCACCATGCCTGGCTGAATTTTCATATTTAGAAAAAGTTTTTAAAGTGCAGTGTCCTTGAACATTTGCTTGCGTTTTCATGCATTTGAAATATTTAAAATAGAAATTGAATATAGTATACTTAATTGAATTTATTTATTTATTTTGAGTTGGCGTCTCACTCTGTCTCCCAGCTCCCAGGCTGGAGTGCAGGGGCACGCTCCCGGCCACCGCAGCCCCAACCTGCTGGGCTCAGGCGATCTTTCCGCCTCAGCCTTCCGAGCAGCCAGAACTACAGGTGCGCGTTACCATGCCCAGCTGATCTTTTGATTTATTGTAGAGACGAGGTCTCACCATGTTGCTCCGGCGGGTTCAAACATGCGGGCTCGGGCAATCCTCTCGCCTTGGCCTCCCAAAGTACTGGGATTATAGGCTCGAGCCACAGCACCTGGCCGCTGTCACCTCCTTTGAGAAGCATCTACTGACCCCAAGAAACCGAGTCAGATGACCCTAATGTGTGCAGCCTCTGCACTCTGTATCTGGCTGGATCACAGGACTTACAGTAGTTCCCCTGACTCAGAGTACACGTGCCAAGACCCTACGGATGCCTGAAACCAGGGACGGTGCCAAACTCTGTACAAGTCTACGCTAGGTTTTTTCCTATATATTTACACCTATGGTAAAGTTTTTGTTTTTTTGAGTCAGAGTCTCACTCTGTCGCCCAGGCTGGAGTGCAGCAGCATGCTCATGACCACCACAGCCTTGACCTGATGGGCTCAGGCAATCCTTCTGCCTCAGCCTTCCAAGTAGCTGGAGGCACAGGCACGCGCCACCACGCTCGGCTCATTTTTCTTGGTTTATTGTAGAGATGGGTCTCTCCAAGTTGCCAGGCGGGTCTCGAACCCGGGAGTTCAGGCATTTCTCTCACGTCGGTCTCCCAAACTACTGGGATTACAGGTGTGAGCCATCGCACCCAGCATCTCTAATAAAGTTTAATTGATAAGTTAGGCACAGTACTAGTCTGGGCAACATACTGGACCTTGTCTCTACAAAAAAGCGGCAACAACAACAACAAACTAGCAGGTGTAGTGGCACGCACCTGAACGCCCAGCTCTTTGGGAGGCTGAGGTCCAAGGTTGCCTGAGCCCAGGAGGTTGAGGCTGCAGTGAGCCGTGATTGTGTCACCGCACTCCAGCCTAAGCGACAGAGTGAGACCCTGACTCAAATAGATAAAATAAAATAAGTAGACACGGTAAGAGAATGGCAACCATAACTAATAATAAACTAGAGCAATTATGACAGTCTGCCATCATCAATACTCTTACACTTTGGGGCCAGTGTTAGTGAAATGGCGATGGCTCGAACACAAGAACTGTGACACTGCAGCAGTCGACCTGGTAACCAGGACGCCTAACCAAGACGGCTGGGGAGCCCAGAGAGCATGCATACGCCGGACAAAGGAAGGATTCGTGGAAGGATTCGTGTGGGAGAAGGGTATGAAGCAAGACAGTGTAAGGTTTCATTGCATCACTCAGAGCAGGGTGCAGTTTAAACATCTGAAGTGTTTGTTTCGGGAATTCTATGTTTAATATTTTCAGGTCATGATTGACCACGGGTAACTGAAACCACAGAAAGGGAGGAGTATTGTATTAAACAGCATTGTCATAGCAGTGGGGTCTTTCTTTTGTTTTCTCTGGTTTTCTTTTGGGAGTTGGAGTCTCACTCTTGTCGCCCAGGCTGGAGTGCATTGGCCGCTCCCGGCCACCGCAGCCTCGACCTGCTGGACTCCGGCGATCCTTCCGCATCAGCCTTCCAAGTGGCCGGAAATACAGGCATGCGCTACCATGCCCGGCTGATTTTTTGATTTATTGTAAAGATGAGGGCTCGCCAAGTTGCCCAGGTGGGTCTCGAACCCGCAGGTTCAAGCAGTCCACTCACCTCAGCCTCCCAAGGCGCAGGATTACAGGCTGAGCCACCGAGCCCGGCTTTTCTTTTTCTTTTTGAGTTGGAGTCTCACTCTTGTCGCCCAGGCTGGAGTGCAGTGGCACACTCACAGCCATCGCAGCCTCGATCTGCTGGGCTTAGGCAATCCTTCCACCACAGCCCTCCAAGTAGCGGGATCTACAGGCGCACACCACCACACATGCCTAGTTTTTTGTGATTTATTGTAGAGACGAGGTCTCACCAAGTTACCCAGACTAGTCTCAAACTTCCGGGCTCAGACAATCCTCTCGCCTCGGCCTCCCAAAGTGCTGGGATTACAGGCTGAGCCACCACGCCCAGCCTGTTTTCCTTCTTTTCTTTTTTTTTGGAGTTGCAGTTGGAGTCTCATTCTGTTGCTATGCCTAGAGGACAGTGGCATACTCACGACTATCCCAGCCTTGACTTAGTGGGCTCAGGTGATTCTTCCACCTCTGCCTTCCAGGTAGCTGGGACTATAGACATGTAACACAATACCTGGCTAGTTTTTTTATTTATTGTAGAGACAAGGTCACACTAAGTTGCCCAGGTTGGTCTCAAACCCCTGGACTCAGGAAATCCTCTCACCTCGGCCTCCCAAAGTGCTGGGATTACCGGATTGAGACACCGTGCCCGGCCTGTATCTTTCTTGAGTCTTGCTCTGTCGCCCAAGCTGGAGTACAGTGACACAATCATAGCTCACTGTAACCTCAAACTCCTAAGCGCAAGTGATCCTCCTGCCTCAGTTTCCCAAGTAGCTATGCCCCCAGGCCTGTGCCACCACACCTGGCTAATTTTAAAAATTATTTTTTGCAGAGATGGCGTCTCTGCTATGTTTCCTAGACTGTCCTCAAACTCCTAGCCTCAAGTGATCCTCTAACTTTGGTCTCCCAAAGGGCTGGAATTATAGGCATGAGTTGCTGCACCTGGCCTGTTTCTTATCCATCTCCTCTAATGGGATAAGCCACACATAATTCATAAAGTCCTGGAGAGCAAGGCCTTGTTCACCATGGTGTGTGCAACGTCAAGTTCAGGGCTTGACAGAAACGCATGAGCAAAACATTTGTAAGAAAAAGACTGAAAGAATGAAAATACTTCGAAAGGAAAGAAATGAAGAGAAAAAGAACACAGAACACAGAGGAGGAAGCAGACAAAGAAGTGGCAGAAGGTCTCAGCAAGAATGAGCCTTCTACTGGGTGGGTGTGAAGGGACAGGCCTGCAGTTCCAGCCACTCGAGAGGCTGAGGCAGGGGGATCCCATGAGCACTAGAGTTTAAGGCAGTGGTGAGTTGTGATCGACAAGCGAATAGCCACAGCACTCCAGCCTGGCCAACACCGGGAGACCCTGTCTCTAAAAATAAGTAAGTGGGCCGGGCTCAGTGGCTCAGCCTGTCATCCCGCGCCTTGGGAGGCCGAGGTGAGTGAATGGCCCGAGCCCGCGGGTTCGAGACCCGCTCGGGCAACTTGGCGAGACCTCATCTCTACAATAAATCACAAAAATTAGCCGGGCATGCTAGTGCGCCTGTAGTTCCAGCCACTTGGAAGGCTGAGGCAGAAGGATCGCCTGAGCCCAGCAGGTCGAGGCTGCGGTGGCCGGGAGTGTGCCACTGCATTCTAGCCTGGACAACAGAGTGAGACTCCAATTCAAAAAAATAAAATTTAGTTACTGATATAGACCATAATAAACTATATTCGGTTTATTCATAATAAATTAGAGTTTACCAGCCTCTGAACCTTCTCCTCCCATTCCACTTCTATGATTGTGGCAATTTCACAGGTGGGTACATTTATTAAAAATAATCACTTTGCACACTTTAAATATTTGTTGTTTGTGTTATGTCAACTAAGCCTCAATAAAACTCCCTTTTTAATTTTAAGTCAGAGTCTTTCTCTGTCATGCAGGCTGGAGTGCAGTGGCATGCTTGGCTACTGCAGCCTCAACCTGCTGGGCTCAGGTGATCCTTCTGCCTCAGCCTTCTAAGTAACTGGGACTACAGTGCACGCTACCACGCCCAGTTTATTTTTTGACTTACTGTAGAGATGAGGTCTTGCCAAGTTGCCCAGGCTGGTCTTGAACCTCTGGGCTCAGGTGATCATATTGCCTTTGCCTCCCAAAGTGCTGGGATTACATGTGTGAGCCCTTGCACCTGGCTAAAACTGCTTTTTAAAAAAATTCAAAAAGAAAATAAACCATTAAACATGGGCAAAATAAAGACATACAGGACTGGGTGTGGTAGCTTATGCCTGTAATCCTAGCTCTTTAGGAAGTGTAGGTGAGAGGATTGCCTGAGCCCATGGGTTCGAGACTACCCTGGGCAACTTGGCGAGACCTCGTCTCTACAATAAATTTTTAAAAATTAGCCAGGTGTAGTGTGGCACATGCTCTGGTGATCCTTCCACCTCAATCTTCCAAGTAGCTGGAATTACAGGTTGTGCACCACCACACCTGGCTAATTTTTAAATTTATTGTAGAGGTCTCGCCAAGTTGCCCAAGCTGGTCTCAAACCCCTGAGCTCAGTCAATCCTCTCACCTCCACCTCCCAAAGTGCTGGGATTACAGGCATGAGTCACCACACCTAGCTAACCCTCTAACTTTGTAGTTCGACCCTAAATCCTTGTAATTGAAGTCAAAAGTCTTGGGGCAGAATTTGCATTCTGGAAGACTGTACCCCTAACCTCAACAGTTTGGTTAATTCCAAGTAGTTGGTGTCAGAAACGGACTTTGCTAACTTAAGTATGTGGTTTGGGGAGATAAAAGACAAGAGGATGCAAGTTGATGAATCTTTGATTCCTGGTTGCTCAGGACGCCCCGTAATCTGCAACTGCAGCTGCACTACAATCAGTTACTGGAAGTGAAAAGTTGCAAATGAAATTTAGAAATGCCTAGATCAAATTTCCAGGAACTTGGCTCACTGAACGCATATGGAAATGCAGAGTAACAAGAAACAAGCAAAATATACAGTTTCTTGCTTTTTGTTACCTATAATAGCCAAAATGAAAGAACAGCCGGGCTTGGTGGCTCAGCCTGTAATCCTGCGCCTTTGGGAGGCTGAGGTGAGTGGATGATTGCCTGAGCCCGCAGGTTCGAGACCCGCCTGGGCAGTGAGACCTCATCTCTACAGTAAATAAAAAAATTAGCCAGGCGTGGTAGCGCGCGCCTGTAATTCCAGCTACGGAAGGGTGAGGCGGAAGGATCGCCGGAGCCTGGCAGGTCGAGGCTGCGGTGGCCGGTAGCCCCTACCAACAGGTAAAAATTAAGATAAAAAGGAAATTGTGGTGGCAGATCCTGATCCTGGGCCGAGCTTGGATTTTGGCCCATCCAAGCTCTAATCTCTAGCCTTAGGGGCTCTACCAATGAAAACCATTGGGGAAGCCGGGCTCGGTGACTCAGCCTGTAATCTTGCCCCTTTGGGAGGCTGAGGTGAGTGGATTGCCTGAGCCCGCGGGTTCGAGACCCACCCGGGCAACTTGGCGAGACCTCATCTCTATAATAAATCAAAATTAGCCAAGCGTGGTAGTGCGCCCTGTAGTTCCAGCTACTCGGAAAGCTGAGGCGGAAGGATCGCCAGAGCCCAGCAGGATCGAGGCTGCGGTGGCCAGGAGCGGCCACTGCACTCCAGTCTGGGTGACAGAGTAAGTCTCCAACCCAAAACAAAACAAACAAACAACAAAAATAAGAAAACCATTGGGGCAAATTCTGACACTGGGCTGAACTTAGATTCTAGCCAACCTCGACTATAGATGCTAGCTTGAATTGCTGGCAAATTGTAAAATGATGAGAAACAACAAATAGCAAAGAAGGCTAGGATAATTATAATTATAATTATTATTATTATTATTATTATTGGTAGAGACGAGGTCTTACTATGTTGCCCAGGCTGGTCTTGAACTCCTGGGCTCAAGTAATCCTGCCGTCTCAGCCTCCCAAAGTGCTGGGATTATAGGCATAGACTACCATGCCCAGCAAGATTAGAATATTTTTTTTTTTTTGAGTTGGAGTCTCACTCTGTCGCTCAGACTGGAGTGCAGTGGCCGCTCCCGGCCACCGCAGCCTCGACCTGCTGGGCTCCTGCGATCCTTCCGCCTCAGCCTTCCGAGTACCCGGAATTATAGTCATGCGCTACCACACCCGGCTGATTTTTTGATTTATTGTAGAGATGAGGTCTCGCTGCCCAGGCGGGTCTCGAACCCACGGGCTCAGTCAATCCACTCACCTCAGCCTCCCAAAGGCGCGGGATGACAGGCTGAGCCACCGAGCCCGGGTAGAATAATTTTTTTTTTTTTGAGTTGGAGTCTCACTCTGTCGCCCAGACTGGAGTGCAGTGGCCGCTCCCGGCCACCGCAGCCTCGGCCTGCTGGGCTCCGGCGATCCTTCCGCCTCAGCCTTCTGAGTAGCCGGAATTACAGTCATGTGCCACCACGCCCAGCTGATTTTTTGATTTATTGTAGAGATGAGGTCTCGCTGCCCAGGCGGGTCTCGAACCCGTGGGCTCAGGCAATTCACTCACCTCAGCCTCCCAAAGGCACGGGATTACAGGCTGAGCCACCGAGCCCGGCTAGAATAATTTTTAAGATTATGAACAAAGCAAAGGGAGAAGAGAAAGAGAACAGTCAAGAGACTAACCCCATCAAGAAGCAAATCCTTATACAGTTATTTAGAAATGGAATGATGCTGGGCGCAGTGGCTCAAGCCTGTAATCCCAGCAATTTGGAAGGCCAAGGCAAGAGGATTGCCTAAGCCCAGGAGTTCGAGGCCAATCTAGGCAACATGGAGAGACCTCATCTCTACAATAAGTCAAAAGTAAGCCGGACATGGTAGCATATACCTGTAGTTCCAGTTACTTGGACGACTGAGGCATAAGGATCGCCTGAGTCCAGCAGGTCGAGGCTGCGGTAGCCATGAGCTTGCCACTACACTCCAGCCTGGGCAACAGAGTGAGACTCCAACTCAAAAAATAAAATAAAATAAAATAAGAAATAGAATGAATAAAGCCTGAATGACAGAGTGAGACTCTGACCAAAAAAAGAGAGAGAGAATTAGGAAAGTTCATTATATGTTATATTATTATATAATGTTAAAGTGGTGGTAAAATATACACTTTCACTAACAGTAAAGACAGTTCCCATTCTTGTGCTCAGCTAATATTTACAGGTATTTAAAGGTTTGCCAATCCAGTAGGCATGAGCAACAAAAGAAATAAATAGATCACCAGATGTGGTGGCTCATGCTTATAATCCCAGCACTTTGGGAGGCAGAGGCTAGAGGATTGCCTGAGCCCAAGGGTTTGAGACCAGCCTGGGTACTTGGTAAGACCTCATCTCTACAATAAATCAAAAAATTAGCCAGGCGTGGTAGCGCGCGCCTATAGTTCCAGCTACTCAGAAGGCTGAGGTGCAAGGATTGCCGGAGCCCAGCAGGTCGAGGCTGCGGTGGCCAGGAGGGGCCACTGCACCCCAGTCTGGGTGACAGAGTGAGACTCCAACTCAAAAAACAAAAACAAACGAACAAACAAAAATTTCACCAGAGAAAATATACAAATGGACAATCAGCACATGAGAATAGTTTCAATGTCATTTACCATCAGAATGAAACAATACTAAGACACCACTTCAACTGGGCGCAGTAGCTCACACCTGTAATCTCAGCACTTTGGGAGGCTAAGGTGAGAGGATTACCTGAGTCCAGGGGTTTGAGACCATTCTGAGCAACTTGGCGATACCTCATCTCTACAATAAATCAAATTATCCAGGTGTGGTGGCATACACCTGTAGTCCCAGCTACTTGGAAGGCTGAGGCGGAAGGATCTCCTGAACCAAGCAGGTCGAGGCTGCAGTAGCCAAGACGCCACTGCACTCCAGGCTGGGTGACAAAGTAAGAGGAAAAATATAAAGAGCAATTGGTTGTCTTCATGTACTAACCCCTGGGGATAGAGGAAGCTGCCTATAAGGCTGATAAACATATTCCCCTTAAACAATGAGCTTGAGGCTGTACAGATCTCCTTGATGCCATCAAGAAGTTTGGTCAGGCTGGGCACAGTGGCTCACACCTTTAATCCCAGCACTTTGGGAGGCGGAGGTGAAAGGATTGCCTGAGCTCAGGACTTTGAGACCAGCCTGAGCAAACTGGAGAGAGCTCGTCTCCATAGTAAATCAAAAAATTAGCCAGATGTGGTGTTTCACACCTGTAGTTCCAGCTACTTGGAAGGCTGAGGTGAAAGGATCGTCTGAGACCAGCAGGTGAAGGCTGCAGTGGCCGTGAGTGTGCCACTGCACTCCAGCCTGGGTGACAGAATGAGACTCCAACTTAAAGACTTAAACACACACACACACACACACACACACACACACACACACACACTGCTGGCTGCTGGGAATGTAAAACGGTGCAGCCATTTTGGAAAACAGTTTGTTAGGTTCTCAAATGGTTAAATATAGTTACTCTGTAATCCAGCAATTCTTCACCTACGATATATTATCCAAGGGAATTGCAAGCATTTAAATTGTCCATGTCCACACAAAAAAGTTGTTTACAAGTGTTCATTGCAGCATTTTTCTCAATAACCCTAAATTGGAAACAACCCATCCATGAACAAATGAATGGATAAATACAATATTTTTTTTTTTTTTAATTTGCCATTCGGTGGACTGCCACTACACCTCCTCCAGTAAGGTGTGAGCCTTAGTTTTGAGGAGATGGAGGTGGCCTTCCTTCTAATCTAGTCCTCTTTGGATGATCTCCCTCAGTCCTAGGATACCCTATATTAGTGTGATAATTTTTTTATTTTAATTTTTTCAAGTTTTTTGTAGAGATGAGGTCTTGCTATGTTGCCCAGGTTGGTCTTGAACTCCTGGCCTCAAGCAATCCTCCCATTGGCCTATCACAGTGCTGGAATTACAGCTGTGAGCCACCGTGCCGGCCTATAGCTTGATATTCTTTATATTAAACGTCCCCAGTTTAAACCAATGTGCATTTTTTTTTTTTGAGTGGGAGTCTCACTCTCTCGCCCAGACTGGAGTGCAGTGGCCGCTCCCAGCCAC
>JAPVLO010001609.1:0-68075 GCA_027257055.1 Cephalopachus bancanus | reverse complement strand
GAGAGCCAGAGATGGGAGGATCACTTGAGTCCAGGAGTTGGAGATCAGTCTAGGAAAAAAAAATATTAGCTGGGCATGGTGGCATGCCCCTGTAGTGCCAGCTACTAGGGAAGTAGAGACAAAGTGAAATGTCTGTAAAACCTATATGTCTGTATAACCAATAATTACCTGGAAAAGCTTGTTTGACATAAGTAACTAAATCTTCCATTTCAGTTGCATATCTGCTGCCCAGATGCAGTGTAACCAGAACTGCTCTTAGCCCCTGAGTTGTAATTTCCCCCTTTCTTGGAAATCCCCTACCCCATACATCCTGTTAAGCAAATAGCAGTCGGCTGATGGCCAAACTAAGCAAGCAGGTAGCTACAAATTGCTCCATCCCTGACTCTGACCCCTCCCCAAAATGTAAACTGTAGTTGCAAAAGCTGTGGTTTTTGTCTATAAAAGCCCCCTGCTTGCTTTGCTCAGGGTAGAGAGATTTTTAGTGGCATTAGCCTGCTCTCAGCTGCCAGCTATTAAAGGACTCAAATCTGACTCTCTGTGTGTTGGCGATTACTTTCTTGCACTCTGGTACGACATTTGGAGGCCCCAGCAGGATCTTATTGCCAAACTCAGGAGGTGGCTTTGCTCCAGCAGTCCCCAGCTTGATGGAGAAGTCATAGGGGAGGTGCACCCTGAGTTGTTACAGGGCCCCATAACCTCTCATCAAGTTCGTAGTGAGTTGGAATGACTGCTGACTTCCCTTCACTAAATCTGAGTCTGCCCGCACTCTCCAGAGAGGTAAGTATCTGTTTAATCTCTTTATTCTGTATGTGGCCACAACCCTGTTGAGGAGGTCGGAGGCTGCTCCTTAGACTCTGTTCATTAAGCCAAGACATTGGCTGAACAGAATCTTGTTTGAGTATCTGGTTTCTGATTGGGTATCCACTTTGACTTCTGATAACTTATGACAGTTCCAGGTCCTTGTCATCCTTGGCCCTTTCCTTCCTTTGCGTTCTTGCTGTGCTCTTTGGTACAGGGCTTGCTTCTGTTGCACCTTTGAGCTGGTCATCAGGTCAGAAATTTTTTCTGGTTTTTACTTATCACTTTATGGTTGGAGGTCTGATCCTCATCAGGTGCCTCCTATGGTTTACTGGTTTTGACAATATGGTACAATGGACTTTAAAGTCCTCCAGTCCTCTGGATTGTATAATAAGAAACTTCTCTGTTGGGTTCTCAGAGGACTATGGGGTCTGTCTCTCAAAAGGCAGACTCTAGGTCCTCTGTGAAATTGATTGGCCTATTTTAGTGTTGAATGACCCTCTATAGGGTCTCTGGCATTAAAAACTCATTTAAAACTACACAGCTTTTATTGAACTGCCTGTTGGGACAAAAGTTTAGCCATGCAAGCTGGTTCCAGTTTTGTCAGAAATATAATTTCAATTTAGATATCTTTAAAAAAGAATAAATTTGTTGCTGTTTCATGGCTAAAATTTATTTATTTTTTATTATTATTATTTTTGAGTTGGAGTCTCACTCCATCGCCCAGACTGGCATGCAGTGGCACACTTCTGGCCACCACAGCCTCGACCCGCTGGGCTCCAGCGATCCTTCTGCCTCAGCCTTCAAAGGATCCGGAACTACAGGTGTGTGCTACCACAGCTGGCTAATTTTTGATTTATTGTAGAGGTGAGGTCTTGTCAAGTTTCCCGGGTGGGTCTCGAACCTGCAGGCTCAGGCAATTCACTCACCTTGGCATCCCAAAGTGCTGACATTACAGGCTGAGCCAATGAGCCCAGCCAAATGGCTGAAATTTAAAGGTAAAGGTTATTAAATCTAGATTTGTTTAATTATGTCTACATATATGTTCATGTTATATGTTTTGCTCAGCATGCTACCAAGTTGGCTTTTAAGTAAATGAACACTCATAAAATGCTTTCCAAGTTCACATGACTTTAATAATTTTTGATAAATAAAGATAACTTCAAAATTAATAATAATAATAAAAATATTAAAAATTGTCAACATACATTTCATCTGGGTCTACTAATTGAGATTTTTAAACATCAGGATTTATCATAAATGTTATAAAATTATAAGCCTAGTTGGATTTGGTGGCTCAGCTTATAATCCTTGGGAGGCTGAGGTGAGTGGATTTCCTGAGCCCACAGGTTTGAGATTCACATGGGCAACTTGGTGAGACCTCATCTCTACAATAAATCAAAAAATTAGCTGGGCATGGTAGTGCATGCCTGTAATTCCAGCTACTTGGAAGGCTGAGGTGGAAGGATCGCTGGAGCCCAGCAGGTCGAGGCTGCAGTGGCTGGGAGTGGCCACTGCACTCCAGTCTGGGAGACAGAGTGAGACTCCAACTCAAAAAATAAATAAATAAATAAATAAACAAATAAATAAAAAATAAAATTATAAGCCTAGCCAAGAACAGAAAAATATTTTTTATATAAATGGTTTGTTACAAGAATGACTAATTTGAAATTATTGATTCCACACAGCTAAACCTTCTAAATTATCAATAAAATGCTCATGCATTTGACTTTAAGGTTAAATCATCTGTTGTGCCTGACATAATAAGGTTTAAAAACTGGTCATTTCCACCTGGTTAAGTTATTTTTTTAGGTTACTTCTCCTGTGTTTTCCAAAGCTAAATACCCTGTCAGATCTTTTGACATCAGGAGAAATGAAAAAATTGCCATCCACTGCACATCCATGTGGTCTATTCACTCTAAAGGATTTTGCATCAAGCTGTCAGAGATAGTAGGTAAGTTTCATATGTATAACCTATTTTAAAAAGTTTTAAGGGTTTTTTAACCAAACCAAATCAGTGCCAACATGGAGGGCAGCAGAACCAGAGGGCCAAGGGGCACCCCAAT
Source organism: Cephalopachus bancanus (assembly GCA_027257055.1). Taxonomy (NCBI): domain Eukaryota; kingdom Metazoa; phylum Chordata; class Mammalia; order Primates; family Tarsiidae; genus Cephalopachus; species Cephalopachus bancanus. The sequence goes on along the minus strand of JAPVLO010001609.1, from coordinate 65,211 downwards.
TGACAGTCATAATTAATGGCCAAAACTCCAAGTGCTCATGAAACACCTGGTAACAACAAACCTGCTAAGGGAATGGTGTCCATTGCTTATGGGTACAGTCTGTGGGGGCACTAGAAGCATAGTTGCCCTAAAAAGTCCTTAACCTCCTGGACTTTGTCCACCATGCAGGCCAAATAGCCACTGGGAAGCAGGTGGACTCTCTTCAGAAGAGAGGGGACAACACTTGGCTTACAAATTGTGGCCACATATGGAGGCCCAAAAACCTGCTAAACTGCCTGGCACTGGCTCACCATCACCCCCAAGAATCCCCCCTCAGGTAGATACCAGGGCACTGGAACTCAAATTAAGTTCTTAAGTTAACTTGGGTGCCAACCTTCTGGTTCTGGCCATCCATGTTGAAATCATATAGCCTTATTCAAATCTTGAAATTACCAATCTGGCTAAATAAATAGTTTTTACAATAATTACTGCAATTTTTTGTTATAAATTCAGTCTCTTTGTGGAATTACCTTCACTTTTCCAGTATTGTTTCTGGAATAATAGCCTTTTTCATCCTTGTTTCCTTATAATTTTTGCCTGAGCTCTAGCTTAATATTTTATTAAATTCAAATAATATTTGGTTAAGGTCTCACTGTTTCCTATTTGTGCCCTTGTAAATAAATAGACAAGAGACATCTCTATGGCCTACTACAGCAGGAAGCAGTTACAGAAAATTAATCTTCACCCTGTTTCCCAGAATTATAAAAATACTTCCGAGAGCAGATATGGAAAATAAAAGGAAACACCAAAAGTGGGAAGCCATCTTTATTTTATTCCTTACCACAATAATAAAAAAATTACTAATCGATCTCTATTAAAGTATCTCCAGTCCCTCCAACAGGTTCAGTCTACTGTTCACTCTAACATCTGTGCCATCTTGCCGACTCTGTCTTCCATGCCTTGCCATCTGCTCCAGCCTGGGGATCTGGTCTATGTCAAAAGTTCCAGAAAGAAGGACTGGCCCCCCACCTGGAAGGCACTTTTCATTGTCATCTTCACCACTCTGATGGCTCTCAAAGTTGACAGAATACCAGCTTGAATTCATCACTTGAGAGTCAAGAGGGTCCCACCAGCCTGCCCAGCTGACTGGACAACAGTCAGGAATCCTGAAAACCCTCTCAAGATCACTCAATGCCCACCATCCTGTTTCAACTTCACCTCGAGCTGACCAACTGATGCAGAACTAAAATGTGAATAGGCTGTTTTGTTGGTTATTAATTCACTAAATGTATTTTTACCACCCCTTAACTCTTGCCTTGTTCAAATAATCTTTCTGTCCCTTTTCTTTCTTTTCCCCTCAAGGCTCCTATAATGCATATGTTGATCTGCTTCATGTTGTTCTCTAAATCTCTAGTGCTTTGTTTACTTTTATTTATTATTTTTCTTTCTGCTCCTCAGACTCAATAATTTACATTTTTCTATCTTAAAATTTATTGATTTTTTTCCTTCTGTTCATTCAAATCTACTGCTAAAAACCTCTAGTAAATTTTTATATCAGTTATTGTACTTTTTAGCTTCATAATTATGTTTGGTTCTTTTTTATAATTTCTATATTTTCATTGGCATCTTAATTTTATCATTAATTTTTATAATTTTCTTTAGTGATATGTCTATATTTTACTTTAGCTCTCTGAGCATATTTAAGATAGATAATTTAAAGCCTTGGTGAAGTAAGCCCAATGTCTGCTTTTTCATTGACAGTTATTTCCCATTGATTTTGTTATTTAAATTGATTATGTTTTCCTATTTTTTGGTATGATTGTAGTTTTCATTGAAAATTGAGAATTTGGGACTGTCTTTTACCACTTAGCTAGGTTGTCCTGAGCTTAAGGATCTGCTTAAGTTGAAAGTAAGATTTTTTTCAGATCTTTTCTGAGCATGTTTTGTTTAGGTATGAACATGGCATTTTATATTCATATGTATGAATATAAGATATATATATATGATATATATATTAGTTTTTGAATGTACTAATTTGCCAAAGAGTCTTACCCCAGTTCTCCTTTGGGCCTTCGATGGTCTATTGCATGACTCCATTCAGAATCTTGTTCCTTAGCGGTCTGTGGATTTTTCTGCACCTTGTAGCTTTTACAAGGACTGCCCGTTATTGTTCACATCTGCGTTCTAAGTTATGTAAAACAGAGATGTGCACCTTGCTTTGGTTCTTTAGGTATCTCTCAGGCAAGTTAGAACATATACGGACAGTAGCTTACCAATAAGGTCTGCTCTGCTCCCTCCAGTTTGAAGAGAAAACTGGAACCTGGCTGTTGTTAGATCATGACTTAGATCTCTGCCATACCAGAGAAAGGATTGGAGCAAGACTGAGTAAAAGCACCATAAAAACTTTCCTACTCTTTTGAAGTTGACTTTTTAAAAAATTGAGCATTTACTTGATTGCTATCAATATCATCTTACTTATATATTTTAGCAAATGTTCAGACACATAAAGAAATAATCTTCTAGATCTCTCCAACTGTCTGGAGTGATTGGATACATGTGCTCTTCTAAGGCCTTTTTGTTCTCATTTTGTTCAGCAACATGTGCATGCATATGGTTCTGAAATCTTATATTTAAACTAATTCTGCTTCAAGAAATTAGATGTGACACAATTTCAGGCATCAACCTAATATCAGTGGTAAATTGTAATAAGTCTGACTCCAAAATTTTAAAAATTTAATTTAATTTTTTAATTAATTAATTTATTATAAAGATGTGGGGTACAATTCAGGGTTAGGTATACAAACATTGATCAAGCAGGTACTCTTGTTGATGAGGTATGCCCCTGCCTCCCCTAGCAGTTTTCCTCAACTGCCAGTCCCACCCCCCTCCCCTGACAGTTTTCTGCTACTGCCAATTGCTTTCTTATAGCATTATAATTGTTCAAGGTCACCTTATGAGTGAGAACATATGGAACTTAGTTATTTTTTTCTGTGGTCACTGAGTATGATAGACTCCAAATCCATCTAATTTGCTGCAAAGTCCATATATTTGTCCTTCTTTATGGCTGCATAATATTACATTGGGTATATGTACCACATTTTTTAACCCAGCCCAGCTTCAATGGGCAACATGGTTGGTTCCATGTTTTTGCTATTGTGAATAGAGCTGCAACAAACATACGTGTGCAGGTATCTTTTTTATTGAATAATTTGAGTTCTTCCAGGTATATTCCCAATAGGGGAATTGCTGGGTCATATGGAAGGTCAATTTCTAGTTCTTTCAGTAATCTCCAGACTGCTTTTCCAGAGAGGTTGTACAAGTTTGCATTCCCACCAGCAGTGTAGAAGCATTCCTTTTCCTCCACATCCTCGCCAGCATCTGTTGTTGTTTGTTTTATTAATGACGGCCATTCTTACAGGGATTAGGTGGTACCTCAATATGGTTTTGATTTGCATTTATCTGATGGTGAGTGAAGCTGGGCACTATTTCATGTGTCTGTTGGCTGCCCCTATATCTTCTTTTGAGAAGTGTCTATTCATGTGTTTTGCTCACTTTTTAAAGGGGCTGTTTGTATTTTTCCCTTTGGTGCATTTGAGTTCCTGGTAGATCCTAGATGTTAGGCCTTTGTCAGCTATACAGGTGACATATTTTTTCCCATTCTGTGGGGAGTCTCCCTGCTCTCTTGATGGTTTCTTTTGCTTTGCAGAAGCTCATTAGTTTGATGAGGTTAATTTGATGAGGTCCACTTGTCTATTTCATTTCTTAAGGTATTGGCCTTTAGAATTTGATACCAGTTCCAATTTCCATAAAGGTGTCTCCTGAGTTTTCTAAGGTTCTTATAGTTTGAGGTTTTACGTTCAGATCTTTGTTCCATTTAGAGTTAATTTTTGTGTATGGTGATAGGTAGTGATCCTGTTTCAGTCTTCTGCTTGTAGTCAGCCGGTTTTCCCATCACCATTTACTGAATAGGGTTTCCTCTCCCCAGTAGTTTATGTTGGAAGCTTTGTCAAAGATGAGTGGGTTGAGGAATTGAGGCTTTGCTTCCGGAATCTCTATCCTGTTCCATTGGTCTATGTGCCTGTTTTTATACCAATACTGAACTGTTTTGATTACTGTAGTTTTGTAGTAGAGTTTGAAGTCTGGAATTGTGATACTTCCTGCTTTGTTTCTCTTGCTAAGGATTGTTTTGGCTATTCGTGGTCATTTATGTTTCCATATGAATTTCTGTATTGTCATTTCCAGATCTGAGAAGAATGATGTTGGTAACTTAATGGGTATTTTGTTGAATCTATAGATTGCCTTTGGTAGGAAGGACATCTTAACAACATTGATTCTTCCTATCCATGAGCATGGATATTTTTCCATTTGTTTGTGTCTTCTTGGATTTCATTGAGCAGTGTTTTGTAGTTCTCATTGTAAAGGTCTTTCACTTCTCTGGTTAGGAAGTATTTCTTTCTTTCTTTTTTTTTGTGGTTATTGCAAATGGGATTGTGTTTTTTATTTGGGTCTCTGCCTGCTTGTTGTTGTTATATAGGAATGCAGCTGACTTTTATACATTTATTTTGTACTCTGAGAACTTTGCCAAAGTCCTTTATCAGTGTCAGCAGGTTTTTGACAGATTCTCTTGAATTTTCAAGTTATAGGATCATATCATCAGCAAAGAGGGATAATCTGCATACCCCTGATTTCCTTCTCTTGTCTAATTGTCTGGACTAGGACTTCCAACACAATATTGAACAAGAGGGGTGAGAGTGGGCAGCCTTGTCTTGTTCCAGTTTTCAGGAGAAATGTTTCCAGTTTCTGTCCATTTAGCAATATGTTAGCTGTGGGTTTGTCATAGATGGCACTTACTATTTTGAGTTATGTTCCTTCTATGCCTAGGTGTTTGAGGGTTTTTATCAAGAAGGGATGCTGAATTTTATCAAAAACTTTTTCTGCATCTAATGAGATAGTCATGAGGTTCTTGTTTTTACATCTGTTGATGTATTTAATTACACTTATGGTCTTGCGAATGTTGAACCAGTCCTGCATCCTGGGGATGAAGCCTACTTGGCCATGGTGGATGATTTTTGAGATTTGCTTTTGGATCCGATTTGCTAGAGTTTTGTTGAGGATTTTTGCATCTATGTTCATAAGGAATATTGGCCTATAGTTCTCTTTCTTTGTTGCATTTTTAAATGGCTTGGGTATCAGTGCAATGTTAGCTTCGTAAAATGATTTGGGGAGAATTCCATCTTTCTCAATTGCCTGGAGTACCTTCAATAGGATGGGTGTCAGCTCTTCCTTGTATATTTTGTAGAATTCTGTTGGAAATCCATCTGGTCCAGGGCTTTTTATTTGTAGGTACTATTCATATGACAGAGTCAATTTCCTGGGTTGTTATTGGTCTATTCAGTGTCTTGATGTGGTCTTCCACTGTGGTCTGCAAAGGTGCATGGCAAGATTTCAATCTTATGAAATTTGTTTATGTTTGCTTCATGGCCAATGATGTGGTTGATCTTGGAGTACATTCCATGTGGTGGTGAGTAGAATGTATATTCTCTGGTCCTTGGGTAGAGTGTTCTGTAAGTATCAATTAAGTCCATTTGTTCAAGAGTCTCATTGAGGTTCTGGATGTCTTTGCTGATTTTTTGTCTTGATGGTCTCTTTAGGGTTGTGAGCGCAGTATTGAAGTCCCCTGCTATGATAGTGTTAGAGCCAATCTCCTTAAGTTTGTCTAGAAGCTGCTTTATGAACATTGGTGCTCCTAAATTAGGTTCATATATGTTTAGGATGGATATTTCTTGTTGATGGATTGAACCTTTTATCATTATATAGTGACCTTATTCATTTTTTTTTTTTTTGATTTTTGATAGCTTGAAGGGTATTTTGTCTGAGATTAAGATTACAACTCCAGCTTTCTTTTGTGTTTCATTCACCTGAAAATTTGTTTCCCATCCTCTTACTTTGAGTCTGTGAGTGTCCTTTCTGGTGAGATGAGTCTCTTGGAGACAATATATTGTTGCCTCATGATATTTTATTCATTTTGCCATTCTGTGTCTTTTCAGTGGTGCATTTAGTCCATTCACATTCAGGCTAATTACTGAAATCTGAGGGTTTATTTTTGCCATGATGTTCCTATAGAGTTGTTGTTGTACTTGTTTGTTTGTTGTCTTTCTTTTGGTTTTTTGGGTTGGTTCATGTGTGTTTTCAATCTTTTTCCTGTGCTCTTATTAAGACCATTGTTGTTCTTTTTTCTACTTCTTCTGTGTTTAATACTTTCTTAAGAGTTTCTTGTATGGTTGGTCTGGAGGTAGCATAAGTTCTTAGGGATTAGATGTCTGGGAAAGATTTTAATTCTCCCTCACTGATGAAGCTTAGCTTGACTGGGTTGGTTATTCTTGGTTGAAATTGTTTATCTTTGAAAACTTTGATTATTGGACTCCAAGCTCTCCTTGCCTGGAGGGTTTCTGTAGATAAATCTGCTGCTATTCTGATTGGTCTTCCCTGGTAGATAGTCTGACCTTTTTCTCTTGCTGTTTTTAGGATTTTTTTCTTTTACACCTATTTTGTTCGGTGGATTATTATGTGCCTAGGAGTTGGTCTTCTCATTTGTTGTCTTGCTGGGGTTCTCTGAATTTCTTGTGTTTGAATTTTCACATCATTGAGGTTAGGGAAGTTTTCTTGAATAATTTCATGGAATGTTTGTTCCAGGGTGGTCTCTGTCTCTCTTTCTGCCTCAACAAGGTCAATTACTCTTAGGTTCATTCTCTTGAAGTAATCGCTCATCTCTTGAAGGTTTTGTTCTGTCTTTTTAAGCTTGTTTTCTATGTTTTTGACAAGTTTGTTTTAGTTTTATATTTTGGCCTTCAAGTACTGAGATTCTGTCTTCTGCTTGGCTAAGTCTGCTTTCCATGCTTATTAGTTTGTTAATTTCAATCACAGGATTCTTTACTGCTGTTATCTCATTTATCAACTCCTTCCTATTTTCCTCTTGTCTCTCCTCAATTCTTTTTATTCTCTTTATTAATGTCTTGATGTCTGGGTTTGTAGTATGTGACCAGTTATTCTGGGGGTTCTTCATTGTGTATATACCGAAGTCTATTTTCTCAATTTCTGTTCTCCCAGGGGTCTGTGTGAGATCTACATTTTTCTTTTGATTTTTTTTCATTTGTGTAGATTTGCCTCCCCACTTTTTCCTTTTTTATTTTTTTCTCCCTCTGTCTTCTTTAAATTTGTTGTGCAGGGATGGTTGGGTTGTTTTTTGCTTCTGTTTGCTCAATCTCCTATTCTTCCTTATGTGAATCTTCTGGCTTTGTTCTATTCTGAGGCTGGACTGTAGGTTGAGGGTTATACCTTTTGCAGCTTTTAGACTGATTTGAGGGAGGAGCTGTGATTCAAAATTTTTCTGCAGATCCCAATAACCACTGACAGGTGTATGGATATGCTGGATCCTGCTTCCCACTGCCTTGTAATCTGTTCATGGAGTGGGGGTATTGGTTTGCTCCCAGGAAGTAAAATGATGTAAGAAAAGGGAAAGAAATGGAACAGGGAGAGAGGGAAGCAGAAGGTGGAGACAGGAGAGTAAAAGGGAGAACAAACAGAGGTACCCACTAATAAATGAAAATAGACCTGAAGACAGATAAGAGTAAGAGAAAACAAAAATAAAAACAATCAAATAAATAAACAAAAAACAGCAACAACAACAAACAAACTAGGACATATAATCATACAGACACACAAGCTGACCAACCTCCTTAAGATGTACTGTTCCCTTGCACAACCATGAGGTCTTAGCTCCCAAGTTGGAGGTTAGGCAGAGCTGAGTGGGTAAGTCACTGCAGGTCTCTGCCTGGTCACAGGGCTCCAGCTGTTCTCTGGTCCCGTTCTAGTCAGGGGCAAGTTGGAGGGAAGTGGAGTGTGAGACTGCTGGGTGTTGCTGGTCAGTGTAGTGGTCAGGGTGGCTAGGGGGCAGGGCAGTGTGGCCACCTAGGGAGCCCAGAGCTCCACAGGGAAGGAGCCTTGGTCCCCCCCTGGGCAGTGGAGACCTGGAGCCAGGTGGGGAGCTTAAGTCAGGAAGGATGTCCATAGCTCTGAGGGGCAGGCACGTAGGGACTCTACAGACAGCAGTAGCTCAAGGCAGAGTTGGGCACTTCAGTCAGGGTGGGGACATGGAGCTCCAAAGTGTCTGGTTAGGGGCCTGGAGTTCCGAGGTGACCAGGCACAGACGCTGGGGTCCTCCATGGGGGTGGTGGCTCCAGTAGGGCTGGGTGCTTCAGTTCAGACACAGCCCCAGAGCTCCGAGGCATGGGCATCAGGGACCTCTGTGGGGGTGGTGGTTAAGGACAGGGCTGGATGCTTCAGCCCAGGTGAGGGTGCAGAGTTCCGAGATGTGGGTGCTTGGAGCCTGTGTGAGCAGGGTTGGATTTGGGTCTGGTGGGGTGCCCCAGGAAGGGATGGAGCCTGCAGTACCGAGGGGTGGGTGCCACAGGCACCCTGGGCAATGGTGGCTTGAGATGGGGTTGGGTGCCTCAGACTGGTGACCAAGAGCTCCGAAGGCTGGGTGGCATGTGGTGGCAGTGACTTTGGACCCTGCACAGGGCACTTCAGCCAGGAATGGAGCTGGTGTCTCTGAGGGGCGGGCGCCTAGAACCTCCCTGGGTGATAGCAGCTTGAGATGGGGCTGGGCGGGGACCCAGAACCCAGGTTGGGGACTCGGAACTCCAAGGGGCGAGCACAGGCCGTGGCTTTGGGTTCTTCAGCCTGGGGGGCAGCACAGAGTTCTGAGACATGGGCGCTGGGAGCCTGCGTAGGCAGCAGTGGCTTTGGGCCTGGTGGAGCACCCCAGGAAGTGATGGGGCCTGCAGTTCTGAGGGGTGGGTGTGGAGCACATCCACGGGCTGCCATGACCTGAGACTGGGCTGGGTGCTGAGCCAGGGAGGGACTGGCAATGGCTGAATGCTGGGCAGAACAGTGTAGCCAGCAAGGGAACCCAGATCACCACAAGGCGGTGTCCGAGGGCCTCCACACACAGCAGCGGGTGGCTTGGGGCCTGGTGAGAAGGTGTAACTGGGGAGGGAGCTGGGAGCTCCCGTGGCTGGGACCTGGGGCCACTTGGGGTGAAGCAGCAGAGGCAGAGGGGCTGCTGTAGCCAGCCGTGTGTGGGACTGAGGGTCTCCAGGCATTGGACCGGTGTGGCTGGTGGTGGATGTGGGGGTGGGAGAAGGAAAGCAAGAGTCTTTATGGGAACTCACTTTCGGAGAATCTCATAGTCCCACCTGTGCCATTGTCATCTTACAGGAACCTGACTCCAACTTTTTATGATTGAACTTTTAAAATTTTTATTTGACACATAGTAATTATATATATATTTATGGACTACAGAACTATCTTTCAATACATGCGTACAATGTGTAATTATCAAATCAGAATAATTATCATATGAATCATTTTGAACATTTATCTTTTTTGTGTAATGAATACTTGAAGTTATTTCTTCTAAGTTTTGAAAACATAAGTTAAATTATTGTCACTCATGACTCCAGTTTTGATGCTTGACTTCTGATTTTGTTTTAGATCTCACTTTCCCTTTCCCATTTGAACTTACACTTGGACACACTGATAAAGAAACTCATGCATGTCACTCTTCCTATTACACCAGTGGGAAACTTAAACCTCATAAATCTCCATTCCATGTACAGAAATTATTTTGCAGTCCAATCTTTTACCCATTATAAAGCCCCACCCATTTCCTCTACTTTGCCAAAGACAGCCATGACCTCTTTATGTTCACCAGGTTGTCCTCAGGCATACTTTGTGCAAATAGCAAATTTTATTTCAAATTCTCTTGAAGTCTGCAGTGTCATCAGCTGTTACATTTGAATCAAATTTTTGTAAGTGGTCCATTCTACTTCTATTAGGTGTCTACAATGTAATAATTAAAAATACTTTTTTTAATTTTTTAATTTTTTTAATTTTTTTACATTTTTAAAAAATGTAAAAATACTTTTAATTGGTTGAATTTTTTATGTGTATTGAAACTTGTTTAATGGACCAATGTATGTTACTTCATTATAAGTGTTTCTTTTGCCCTTAAGAAAGTGTATTCTGCTGTTGTTGGTTGACATATTCTATAAAGTATAATTAGGCCAAGTTGGTTGATAGTGCTATTCAAATATTCTAATAGTGTCTCTAATTGTTAAATAATGAAAACAGTGTTGAAATCTCCAGATATAATTATGATTTTGTCTGGTTCTCCTTTCAGTTCTATCAGTTTTTATTATGTTATGTACTTTGAAACACTCATCAGGTGCATACACTTTAGAACTGCTATCTCTTTTGGTGAATGAACTCTATTATTATAAAATCAACTTCTATTTCTTCATGATAATATTCTTTGACATAAAATCTATTTTTTATTTCAACTTTTAGATCAGTTTTAGTGTGGCATAGCTTTCCCCGTCCTTGAATATTTGACCTATATTTGAAATGCATGTTGTGTAGGCATCACATTGTTGGGATTCATGGTTTTATCCAATCTAATAATTCATAGATTTTAATTAGGGTGTTTAAGCCACTTGCATTTAATGTGATTATTATACTATTATTAAGTTTAAATCTATGATCTTGATATTATATTTGTTCCATCTGTTTTTTGTTATTATTTTTTACACTTTTTTGATGGATCAACTCTTTTTATAATATACTGTTTTCTCACTTAGCAAGTCATCTAAAAACCATTGTTTTATTATTTCAGAGTTTATAATATACATACTTATCTTTTCATTGTCTATCTTCAAGTATAAATATAAGCTTAACCTATAACAACCTTTCAATAGTATATTTCCATTTCTCTTCTCCTGACCTTTATACTATTACTGTCATACATCTTACTGTTACAAATATCATAGCCGGGCACTGTGGTTCACAACTGTAATTCCAACCTGAGCCCATGGGTTTGAGACCAGCCTGACCAACTTGGCAAGATCTCTTTACAATAAATCAAACCAGAGAAATGAAAGACCTTTATAATGAAAACTACAAAACATTGCTCAAAGAAATCAAAGATGACACAAACAGATAGAAAAATATTCCACATTCATGGGTTGAAAGAATCAATACCGTTAAGATGTCCAACCTACCCAAGGCAATCTGCAATCAGGTAATAACACAAATGGTACCTGGACCTATACCAGGGAGAGTGAGGACCAATTGGAGACCCAACCTCACCTACATGCAGCTTACTTGTGCAGTTAATTTTTACTTGTATCTCACATCTCTTTAATATAATAAAATTCAATATAAAAAAGAAAATGTATAATGGTGATGGTTGCACAACATTGTGATTCCAATTAGTGCCACCACATTTTACACATTGAAATGATAAGTTTTGTTATGCATAGTTGCAACAATTTTAAACTATAAAACAATTTAATTTTTCATTGTTGAAGATTTGATCATATCCAAATACTCTCTTTCATTAAAAACATGTAAGAAAATTATTCAGAGAAAAATTTCTGAATTGTGAAAGAAAATATTGGTGATACTACATAAGAGAGCTTTTTATGCATTCTATTAACTCATAGGTGAGATATTACCCATTGTCTAAGTTTTCAGTTGGCTTATAATCCTGTTACATACCTAAATGACTTTACTATACTAGCTACTGTGGCATATAATATTAAAATAACACTATAGCTACCATAGGGTTGTATAATAATATTAAATTTTTGTAAAAAAGTGACATCTTATCTTTTTACTTGATTTATAAATTTCTAAATATAAATTTTTATATAAATGCACTTCAAAGGAAATATTTTAATATATTAAAATTATTTGCCTTATATAATATCTTCCCTCTAGGCTTTCCCTCAAAATTTCCTACTATAAATTTTACTAAATTTTTAAATGGAAATGTACCTGTGCAAAAATATATATATAGTATTTCTGAAAGGTAAATTGCCTAAAATATTCACCAGTTAAAGGTAATTCTTCACCTGTCCTGTTGGGAAAAAATGCAATGTTTGGAGAAACTTGAAGGGGAAAGATAGTCTCATATGCCATTGATGTGGAGTATATATTAGTAGAGTTTTTTGTACAACAATACAGAAATATCCATTATGAGTATTTTAAGTTCAAACTTTAAAAAGAATATGTCTCAAAGCATCTTCGGTTCATCGGCATGTGAAAACTGTTGAAAGGTCTCTCCATGTGATGAGGCATGTAGCTTATTTGTTTTTACTACTTATACCAATAAAATAGATGAGATGTGATACAATATATAAATGGCAAATGTTTCCTGAAAGCATTTACATATAATTGGAATTATTATATCCTGAAATTTTTGGTGGAATTAACAAGAGAAACCACATAAGTGAGGTGTTTTTGTTTTTGATATGGTTTCAATTATTTATTCAATTTATTTAGTAGGTATAAGGCTAATCAGGTTATATTTCCTTGACCAAATTTCATAGTTTTGTGCCTTTCAATGAATTAATAAATTTTATCTAAAATATCAAATACTGGACACATAGTTATTCATAGCATCTTCTTGTCATTCTTTCAATATCCATGGAATCAGACACGATGACCTCTCTTTTATTCCTGATATAAATATGCTGTATGTTCTCTTTTTTAATGATTTGACTTGTTAAAAGTGTATGAGCATTATTGATTTTTTCAAAGAAAATCAGCCTTTAGTTTCATTGCATTTTTAGTTTTCTTATTTTCATTGATTCTTATTTCATTTTAAAAATATATTGTTTCTAGGAACTTTGACAACTGCACAAATACGTAAAAATTAAACAACATGCTCCCAAATGACAACAGTCAATAAACCAATTTAAATTTTTAAAAATTTTGAAACAAATGAAAGAGAAAAAAAACCCCAAAATCTACAATATACATCAAAAGCAGTACTAAGAAATTATAGCAATAACACTAATATCAAAAAAGTAGAAAGATTTCAAATAACCTGTCTAACAATTCACCTCAAGAAGCCAGAAAAGTCAACATAAACCAAATTTAAAATCAGTAGAAGAAAGAAATAACAAAATTTAGAACAAAACTAAATGAAACATGAGTTAAAAATACAAAAAATCAATAAAATTAAAAGCTATTTTAAAAAAATAAATAAAATTGATAAACTCTTAACTAGACTAACCAGAAAAAAGACAGAAGACTGAAGTAAACAAAATCAGAAATTAAAAAGGTGATATTTTAACTGACACAAAAGAAGTACAAAAACATCATCAGAGACTATTATTAACAACTATAAGTTAACAAACTGGAAAATCTAGAAGAAATGGATAATTTCCTACATACATGCAATCTGCCAAAACTGAACCAAGAGGAACAGACCCATAACAATTAATTAGATTGAATTAGTAATAAAAATTCTTCCATCAAAGACAAGCCCAGAACCATTTACTTTAATGCTAAGTGCTAACAAACATAAAAGAAGAAAAAATGACTTCTTTTCAAGCTATTACAAAAAATTGAAAGAACGATATTATTTCTAACTCATTCTATGAGGCAACCATTACTGTAATATCAAAAACAGACAAAGACACAGCAAAAAAGAGAACTACAGGCCAATATCAGTGATGAGGATAAACAACAACAACAAAAATCCTCAAGAAAATACCAGCAAACTGAATCCAACAATACATCAAAAAAGATAATGCCCTGTGATTAAGTTTGATTTATCCCAAGGATGCAAGGATGATTCAATATATGCAAATCAATAAATGAGATATGTCACATTAATAGAAAGAAAGACAAAAACCATATGATCATCTTAATCAACACAGGTAAAGAGTTTGATAAAATTTAACATCCCTTTAAAAAAAAACTCCCCCAAAATGTGGCATATAAGGAACATATCTCAACATAGAAAAAGCTTTATATGACAAATCCACAGCTAACAACATACTGAATGGGAAAAAGCTGAAAGCCTTTCCTCAGAATTAGAACAAAACAAAGAATGTCCATTTTCACCAGTCCTATTCAATGTAGTACTGTAAATCCTAACCAGAGCAATTAGACAAGAGAAAAAAAAGACATCCAAACTGGAAAAAAGTAAAATTGTTCCTCTTTGCAGATAACTTTGCTCTTATATAAAGAGAAAAACCAAAATACTCTGCCAAAAAATACTTATAACAGATAAACAAATTCAGTAAAGTTGCAGGGTATAAAATGAACATACAAAAATCAGGCAGCAAGACCTCATCTCTACAATAAATCAAAAAATCAGCCGGGTGTGGTAGCACACGCCTGTAATTCCGGCTACTTGGAAGGCTGAGGCGGAAGGATCACTGGAGCCCAGCAGGCTAGGCTGCGGTGGCCGGAAGCGGCCACTGCACTCCAGTCTGGGCGACAGAGTGAGACTCCAACTCAAAAAAAAAAAAAAAAAATCAGTAGCATTTCTACACATCAGTAATAAACCAGCTGAGAAAGAAATCAGAAAGTCAATCTCATTTACAGTAACTACCAAAAAATGCCTATCTAGGAATAAATCTTACCGAGGACCTCTTCAAGAAAACCCACAAAACATTAATGAAAGAAATGAACACGCAAATGGAAAGGCATCCTATGTTCATGGAGTGGAAGATTAATATTGTTAAAATGACCGTACTATCTAAAGCAATCTACAGATTCAATGCAATCTTAATCAGAATTCCAGTGACAGTCTTCCCAGAAATAGAGAAAGCAATCTTAAAATCTGTATAGAACTCAAAAGAACCCAAGTAGCCAAAATTTTGCTGACCAAAATCAACAAAGCTGGAGGTGTTACACTATCTGACTTTGCAACACACTGTAAAACTATAGTAAAAAAACAGCATAGTGCTGGTATAAGAATAGACACATAGAACAATGGAATAGAATAGAGATACCAGAAATAAATCCACATTTTTTGTACCAACTGATTTTTGACAAAAATGCCAAGAAGATATATTGGGAAAGGGCACTCTCTTTAATAAATGATGTTGGGAAAACTAAAAATTTGCATGCAGAAGAATAAAACTAAATCCCTATCTTATACCATATACAAAAATCAACTGAAATAGAATTAGACTTAAACACAAGACTCAATACTATAAAAATACTAGAAGAAAACTTAAAGAAAATTCTCCAGGATATTAGTCTGGGCAAAAATTTTACGTCTAAAACCTGAAAGGAACAAGCAACAGAAATAAAAACAGACAAATGGAATGAATATATTAAACCAAAAATCTTCTGAACTGCAAAGGAAACAATCAAAAGACTGAAGAGATTATCTGTTGGATGGGAGAAAATAGTTGCAAATTCTTCATCTGACAAAGGACTCATATTCAAAATATACGAGGAACTCAACAACAGAAAAACAAATAATTCCATTAAAAGTGTGTGAAGGATGTAAACAGACACCTCTCAAAAAAGACATAGAAATGGCCAAGCATATGAAAAATGCTCAACATCACTAATCATCAGGGGAACGCAAATCTAAAGCGCAATGAGTTGTTAGTTGGAATGGCTATGATTAAAACGATATTTTTTTTAAAAGATGCTGGTGAGGATGCAGAGAAAAAGGAGTTCTTATACATCATTGGTGAGAATGTAAATTACTACAGCCACTATGGAAAACAGAATGGAAATTTCTCAAAATTCCAAAAATAGGACTACCATACGATTCAGCAATCCCATCACTGGATATTTATCCAAAGAAATAGAAATCAGTATATAAGGTCTAGTGCAGTGGCTCACGCCTATTATCCCAGCACTTTGGGAGGCCAGGATGAGAAGATTGCCTGAGCCAACGGGTTTGAGACCAGCCTGGGCAACTTGGTGTGACCTCATCTGTACAATAAATAAAAAAAATTAGCCATGTCTGGTAGCACGCACCTATCGTTCTGGCTATTTGGAAGGCTGAGGTGGAAGGATTGCCTGAACCCAGCAGGTCGAGGCTGCAGTGGCTGGGAGCATGCCACTGCCCTCCAGCCTGAGTGACAGAGTGAGACTCCAACTCAAAAAAAAAAAGGAAATAAAAGAAAAGAAATCAGTATATAAGAATGTTACCTGAACTTTCATTTTCACCACAGCATTATTCACAATAGCAAAGATATGGAATCAACATAATTGTCCATCAGTGGATAAGAAAACATGGCATGTACACACAATGGAATATTATTCAGTCATAAAAAAGAAATCATGTTATTTGTATCAACAATGGAACTGTAAGTGAGTGAAATAAGGCAGGCACAAAAATTCAAGTATCACTTGTTCTCACTCATGCGGGAACTAAAAAAGTTGGTCTCATTAAGGTAGAATGTAAAATTATAGCAGAGACTTGGAAGGGTGTATTGGTGGAAGGAGGCAGATGTAGAGAGGCTGGTTAATGGGGACAAACATACAGTTAGATAGAAAGCATAGGTTGTAATGTTTGACGGCATTGTAAGGTGACTATGGTTAACAACAATGCATTGTGTATTTCAGAGTAGCTATAAGGGAGGACTTGAATTGTTCCCAACACATGTAAATGGTAAATACTCAAAGTGATGAATACTCCAAATACCCTGATTTATTATTACTTATTCTATGTATGTAACAAAATATTACACACACCTCATAAATATGTAAAATACTATGAATCAATTTTTCAAAACTCAACATTGTGTATTTTGAGAAGTTAAATTAATGCCCAGTTACAATTAATGATGTTTGGGACCCTAAAAGGAAAAAGAAGAGTTTTTGTGTAGTCTTGAATCATGGGTTCTCTATGTGCAGAGGAAATGCAACCTTGATTTGTATTTTTGCTAACTTTAAGGCAAGAAAATTTTAGAGATTTTTTTAATTCAAAGGGAATAACCTTGGACAAGGAACTTTCATTGTTGCTATTGTGAAGATCAGATGGCAAAAATAAAGGTCAATGGCTGAGAGGTCCCTTAATAACTAGCACATGGAGCCTCTTGTTGGCCAGTGCATTCTCTAGTACTATAAAAAAAGGCTGCTTGATTCCAGTCTGTCATTCTGTACTTTAGTTCTCATCTTTGATAAGTGATGTTTCAGTTATGGGAATGCAAATCAAAAGCGCAATGAGTTGTCAGTTGGAATGGCTATGATTAAAACGATAACATCGTTTTAACATTAAAAAGGCAACATCTTGTGGAATAGTAGTACCTACAATATCTTTATTAAAGAATACAGACCCTCTTTTCTAATCATTTATGTGTTCCCAAGGGACTCACCAGGCAGCCAACGTGTTATGGGAGAAGGGGAATTCCTCTATCATTATTGAATCTGTCTGGGGACTGAGAACAGAAAAACATTTTCTTCTATCAGTGGGATATGCCAAAAGTTCAGATTTGGATCTCTTGCATAAGTATCACTTTATTTCAGTAAGAGTGTTTCTGTGGCCATGTCAGACCTGCAGAGTTCATGTCTCCATGAATCAAGACGTGATGGATAGCTAGATGCAAAAATCACAGGTGAATATCTATGACACCCTCAATTTCTAGAAGGGTTCAGTATGTGGCCAGCAGTAGTCACAGAAATGGAGTGTGTAAAATAGAGGAAAGCAGTTTTTTTTTTTTTTGCACCAAAAGCATATAGTTAACTTGTGCTCATTGTGGGTATCTCAGAGACTTCAGAAAGCATGAAAGTTGCTTAAGTCTCTACAGTGAAAGAGTTTCTACTGGCACTAGTGAGAGTGCCTGTTTTATTGAAACACGTACAGTCTAGAGCCTTTTGTTGTCGAAGACTACACTGAAAGTGAGATTATTTGGAAATAAAAGGATAAATAGGTTAAAGTAAAATTTGTAAGTGAGAAACCTGTTTCCAAAAATAAAAAGAACCTAAAAGTTACTTTTTAAAAAACATCGTGAGTGCTGAGAATGTCAATAGTTGTTTGTTGACAGTGTCAGAGATAATCAACCCCAGCTTAACAGGTAATTTTCAGAAATTTAACTGAGGTAGAACCTTGTACTATATGTGAGACAATGACCCATCCCCTTTTGGGGCTTTCCTTTGCTAATGTTTTATGTGCTAAATAAGTGTAACAAATGATATCCTTGGAGGATATAATCTGTGTAATGTCATATCGATGCTCTTGAAGAAAGTTGGATGTAGTGAATGTCTTGCCTGCTGTGGTAGGTAAAATAATAATAATTTCTTTTAAAATGTCCATGTTCGAATCTCTGGAATCTGTGAATACATTATCTTACATGGCCAATGGGACTTTACAGATGTGGTAAAGTTACAGATCTTAAGATAGAGATATTATCCTTGATTATCCATTCAGGTAAACCCAATGTAGCCATGAAGATCCTTATAAGAAAAATAAGGCAGGAGAGTCAGAGTCAGAGAAATTGTGATTACAGAAGCAGATATTAGAGTGATGCTATTGCTGGCTTTGAAGATGAACAGGGAATGTGAGCCAAGGAATGTAGGCTGCCTCTAGAAACGAGAAAAGGCAAAAAACAGATTCTTCCCTAGAGTCTCCAGAAAGAATGCAGTACTGCCGAAACCTTGATTTTAGTCCTGTGAGACACATTTTTGACTTCTGACCTCCAGAAATCTGTGTTGCATTAAGCCTCTGTTTGTTGTAATTTGTTAAAACAGCAATAAGAATTAATACACATGCAAAGATTGTGTTTAATAGTAAGGCTTTTTATTACAGCTTTGATTAGATTGATTTGTAGATATTTTATATTTTTCTAGTTACAGCTTTGATTAGATTGATTTGTAGATATTTTATATTTTTGTAGCTATCTCTTTTCAGCTAGTTTGCTACTGGTGTATAGAAATGTTACTAATTTTTGTATGTTGAATTCGTTTATTAGTACCAACAGGATTTTTCTTGGTAGAATTTTTCTAGGTATGAGATTGTGTCATCTGAAATCAAGGCTAATATGGCTTCTTTCATTCAAATTTGGATGCCTTTTATCTCCTTTTCTTGCCTGATTGCTTTGGCCAGGGCTTCCATTATTATGTTGAATAAAACTGGTGAAAGTGGGCATCCTTGTCTTGTTTCAGCTTTTAGAAGAAAAGCTTTCAATTTTTCCCATCAATACAGTTTTCTATGGGTTTGGCATATATAGCCTTTATTATTTTGAGGTTTGTTTCTTTTATACCAATTTTGGTGAGAGTTTTTATCACAAGGGTATGTTAAATTTTGTTAAATGCTTGTTGGCATCTATTAAAATAATCATGTGGTTTGGGTTCTTAATTTTGTTAATGTGATGTATCACATTTATTGATCTGAGTATGTTGAACCACGCTTTCATCCCTGGGATGAACTCTACTTGTTCATGTTGAATTATATTTTTAATATTTTGTTGAAATATATTTGCTAGAATTTTGTTTATCCATGATATTGGATAAACATTAGATATTGAATATTGACTTGTAGTTTTCTTTTTTACCTTGTGTCCTTGACTTGTTTTGGTGCCAAGGTAATGCTGATCTTGCAGAATGTGTTGGAAAGTATACTCTCCTTTTCAATTTTCTTGAAGAGTTTGAGTAGGATTGATATTACTACTTTCTAAATGATTGGTAGAATTTAGTAGTAAAGCCATTAGGTCCTGGTTTCTTTTTTTAATGAAAAACTTTTTATTACAGCTTCAAACTCATTGCCTAGTATTGGTTTGTTGAGGTTTTCTATTTTTTCATGACTAAAGTTGAGTAGGTTGTATGTGTCCAGGAATTTACCTGTTCTTTCTAGATATTCCAATTTGTTGGCAACTAATTGTTTATAATAGTCTCTAATGATTGTTTGTGTTTTTGAAGCATAAGTTGTCTCTTTTTTCATTTCTCATTTTATTAATTTAGGTCTTCTCTCTTTTTTTAGTGTCTAAAAGTTTGTCAATTTTATCCTATAAAATCATTTTGTTGACTTTTTGTATTGTTTTTTCTAGTATCAATTTTATTTATCTCTGCTCTGATCTTTATTATTTCTTTCCTTCTACTAATCTTAGAGTTGGTTTATTTTTATTTTCTTAAGGTGCATCATTAAGTTATTTATTTGAAGTCTTTTTATGTTTCAGTAGGTGCTTATTGATATAAACTATACTCTTAGTCTTACTTCTGTCATATCTCATAATGTTTGATATGTTCTACATCTATTTTAATTTTTGTCAAGAAATTAAAAAATTTTCTTTTTAATTTTTTCATCGGTGCATTGGTCATTCAGGAGCATGTTGTTTAACTCCCATGTGTTTGTGAATTTTCTGAGGATTTTCTTGTTATTGTTTTATTCCACTGTGGTCAAAGATACTTGATATGTGTTTTTTTTAATGTGTTGAGATTTATTTCATGGTTCAAAATATGGTCTATTCTGGATCATGTTCCATGTGCTGATGAAAAAAATATGTATTCTGCAGCAGTTGGGTGAAATGTTCTATGTCATTTAGGCCTATTAAATGCGGTGTGTAGTTTAACTCCATTGCCTTTTTTGTTGATCTTCTGCCTATATAATCTGTCCACTACTGAGAGAGGAATGTTAAAGACCTCTACTATTATAGTATTGCAGTCTAGCTCCTCTTTTAAATCTTTTAATGTTTGACTTAAATACCTTTAATGTTTGCCTTATATACTCCAATATTGGGTGCATAGATATTTATAATTGTTATATTATCTTGCTGAATTGGTCCCTTTATCATTATATAGTGACCTTTTTTAACAACATTTGATTTGTAGTTCACTTTATCTGATATAATACATATGAAATCTGACAATTAAGTTTGCGAGCTCATCCAAGAAAAAGTGTTACATACCTCATTGCTAAATAGCACTATGGTCACCTTTGAAGTACTCCCCTTAGGAAGCCATGTACTGATGCCAGTGCCTAGTCTACCCATCAAAACAATTTTGGAACTCTTTTTCTGGAATCGTCATCAGAGCTGTCATCATATTACCCTTGTTGTCCTGAATGGGCATCAAAATGTCTTTCTTTCAATATTTCTTTTATCTTTAAGTTAAAAAAAAAGTCATTGGGGGCCAGATCAGGTGAGTAGGGAGGATGCTCCAATATAGTTATTTGTTTACTGGCTAAAAACTCCCTAACGGGCAGTGTGGTGTGAGCTGGTACATCGCTATGATGCAAGAGCTCCTTTGGGACCATTTTGCACACACCTTTCTCTTGCAAGGATTTTCTGTTAAGATTTTTCTATTTCTGTAACAATGTTTATTTAGTCTGCTACGCTTCTCATAGTCAGGTGATGATTTTGACACACAATTCAACAAAATTTTGCAATATTTTTATTAGTTCTGCTCATTACTGGCCATCCTGACCTCTTTTCATCAGTGACACTTTTTCTCCCCTCAGAAAAACGTTTAATCCATTTGTACACTGTCATTTTCTTCATGGCATTATCCCCATAAACTTGGACTAACGTGTCTCTGGTTTCACTTCCACTCTTGCCAAGTTTAACAAGAAATTTAATGTTTGTTTATTGCTCTGATTCAAGCTTCAACATTCTCATGACAGCACACAAAAATACGCAACAGCAATAACAAACAACACTCAGCAAGACACCACCACACATTGATACAAACACAGCTGTGAGACACTGATCTACAAAAGTTATGAAACTTTACTGAGTTTTTTGTACAATGCTGCCAACGTAAGTGGACATTGGCAAGTTCACAAACTTAATTTTCAGACCTTGTAGTTATTTGTGTTCCTTTTTTGGTTTCTAGTTGCATGAAATGCATTTTACCACTTTTTCACTTTCAGTCTATGTGTGTATTTATAAGGGAAGTGGATTTTTTTGAAGGCAGCATATAATTGGCTCTTGTTTCTTTATCCATTCAGTCACTCTATGTCTTTTAATTGGAGAGTTAAAACCACTTATAATCAGAGTATTACTGATAAGTAAAGACTTACTATTGTCATTTTGTTACTTGTTTTCTGGTTGCTTTGTGACTGCTCTCTTCCTTGTTTTATTGTCTTCCTGTGTGGTTAACTCATTTTCTCTGGTAATATGTCTCAATCTGTTGCTTCTTACTTTTAGTGAATCTATTTGTGATTATCATGAGACTTATGTAAAACATTTTATAGATATAACACATTATTTTAAATAGATGTGAACTTACCTTAAATCACAAGAATACAAACAAGAATAGAAACAAAGGCAAAAAAACGACTACACTTTAACTCCCTCCTCCCCTCACGTTTCGACACTTAGTAGTTTCAATTTACATATTTATATATTACCTATCATTTAACAGGTTGGTTGTAGTTACTTAGTTTTTGATAGATTCATCTTTTGGACTTCATACTAGAGTTATGAGTAGATTGCTCACCCCAAATTTAGTAATAGAGCATTCTGAGTTTGTCTGTGTACTTAATTTTACCAGGATTTTTTT
This sequence comes from Cephalopachus bancanus, assembly GCA_027257055.1. NCBI lineage: Eukaryota > Metazoa > Chordata > Mammalia > Primates > Tarsiidae > Cephalopachus > Cephalopachus bancanus. The sequence continues at coordinate 42,909 of JAPVLO010001609.1, read as the reverse complement.
TTCTTTCTTTATTTTATTATAGAGATGTGGGATACAAGTCAGGATTAGGTACATAAGCAATCTACATGCAGGTGAAGTTTGGGCCTTCAATGGTCCTCACATCCCCCCATATAGGACCAGGTACTCTTTGTGTTGTTACATGCCTCCTCTCCTGCCTTTCCTTGGCAGTGTCCCACAACTGTTGATCTCTAACTTGTGCTGTTGTGATCATTGTTAAGGTCCCACTTATGAGGGAGAACATATGGTGTTCATTTTTCTGTTTCTGTGACACATTACTAAATATGTTTCTCTCCAACTCCATCCAATTTGCTGTGAAGTCAATGATTTTGTCCTTCTTTATGACTGCATAATATTCCATCATGTGTATTTACCACATTTTCTTTATCCAGTCTACTTTCAAAGGGCAGTAGTACTGGTTCCATGTTTTTGCTATTGTGAATAGTGCAGTAATAAATGTGTGTGTGCAGGTGTCTTTTTTCTAGAATGACTTATGTTCCTCTGGGTATATTTCCAGAAGGTAGATTGCTGGATGGCATGGAAGGTCAATTTCTAGTTACTTTAGCAATCACCACACTGTTTTCCATGGAGGTTGGAGTAGTTTGCACTTCCATCAATAATGTAGAAGCATACCCTTTTCTCTGCATCCATGCCAGCATCGGATGCTTTTTGATTTATTAATGAAGGCCATTCTTAATGGAGTTAGGTGGTATCTCAATGTGGTTTTGAATTGCATTTCTCCGATGACTAGTGAGATTGAGCATTTTTTCATGTATCTGTTGGTTACTTATAGGTCTTCTTTTGAGAAGTGTCTATTCATGTCTTCTGCCCATTTTTAAATTGGGCTGTTTGTTTTTTTCCTTTTGGATCATTTGAGTTCCTTGAAGATCTTGCATTAGGCCTTTGTAAATACACAGTTAGCAAATATTTTTTCCCATTCTGTGGGTTGTTTTCCTGCTCAATTGATGGTTTCTTTTGCTATGCAAAAGTTTTTCAGTTTAATGAGGTCCCCTTTGTCTATTTTATCTTTTATGGTTTTCACTTTTGGGGATTTGATCAATAATTGGTTGCCTACAATGTGTATAAGAGTGTTTCCACGTTTTCCTCTAGGATTCTTATAGTTTGAAGTTTTACATTTAGGTCTTTGATCCAATTAGAGTTTATTTTTGTATATGGTGATAGGTAGGGGTCCTGTTTCATTCTTCTGTATGTGGTCAGCCAGTTTTCCCAGAACCATTTGCTTAAAAAGATCTCCTCTCCCCAGTGGTTGTTACTGATGGCTTTGTCGAAGATGAGTTGGTTGAGAGATCGAGTTTTTGCTTCTGGAATCTCTGTCCTGTTCCATTGTTCTATATATCTGTTCTTATACCAGTACCAGGCTGTTTCCGTTATTGTAGCCTTATAGTAGAGTTTGCATTCTGGCAGTGTGATACCTCCCTCTTTGTTCATTTTACTGAAGATTGTTTTGGCTATTTTTGCTCTTTTTTTTCCATATGAATTTCTGTACTGTCATTTTCAGGTCTGAGAAGAATGATGCTGGTAATTTCGTGGGTATTGCGTTAAATTTGTAGATTGCCTTGGGTATGATGGACAACATCAAGATGTTTCTTCCAACCCATGAACAAAGGATGTTTTCCGTTTGTTTATGCCATCTTTGATTTTTTTTTGAGCAGTGTTTTGTAGCAATGTTAACTGTTACACTGATGCCAATGGGCTCCTAAAACACTTGCCTAGTGGGAGTGCCTACCTTCCAAAAGATAATTCTGGTTTATTTTGGTCCCTTTTTATGTATAATTACAATGTATCAATTAAAAATAAATGAATAAAAGTGAAACAAAACAAAATAAAACTTGGAGAAAGAACTACAATTTAGCAGCAACAAAATCCCATTAAAAATGAATAAAATGCTAGAATTGACATTAATTCAAAGAAAATATGCAAATAACCAACAAGCACATGAAAACATGCTCAATATCAGTAATCTTTAGGAAAATCAAAATTAAAACCACAATAGAATACTGCTACACCCATTAAAATTAAAGCCACAATGAGATACCACTTCACACTCATTAAGATACTTCCTATCTAAAATAAAGTGTTGGTAAGAATGTTGAGAAATTGAAATCCTTTGTCACTGTTGATTAGATTGTAAAATTGTGTAGGCATTACGAAATACATCATAGCAGTTTCTCAAAAGATTCAAAATATTATTTCAATATGATACAGAAATGTTATTTCTGACTATATACTCAAAAGAATTGCATGCAGATTCTTGACATGATATTTGTACCATCATGTTCACAGCAACATTATTCACAATAGTTAAAAAATAGAAGCAACTCAACTGTCCATCAACAGATGTATGAATAAAACAAACATATTACATATGTACAATAAGATATTATTTGGCATTTAAAAAAAGAAATTCTGACATATGCTACAACATGGATGAACAATGAGAATGTATGTTAAATGATACAAGCCAGAAACAAAAGGACAAATATTGTATAATTCTTCTTACATGAATTACCTAGAGTTGTCAAATTCACAGGGACAGAATATAAAATAATTATTGCCAGGGCTAGGTAGAGAGATGATTGGAGAATTACTGTTTAATGGATACAGAATTTCAATTTGGAAATATGAAAATATTCTGAAGAAAAGTAATGGTGATTCACATTTTGAATGTATTTGATGCCACTGACCTGCACACCTAGAAATCACTAAAATGGTAAATTTTATGTCATATACATTTTGCCACAATAAAAGAAAACATGAAATAATACTAGTAGTAATATTACTACTACCACAGTTACTATTACTATCACTGCTACTACTTTTAAAACTACCACCCACTACAATGGCCAAGAACATAAAATGTCTGCCTGTGCCAAATGTTTAACTATCTTCTCAAAAATTGGGAGTGGTTACTTTTGCTAAAATGTCTGGCCCACCTAATGTATTTGAATCCCAGAGGGATTTTGGAAAGGTGAAAGATAGCAGGAAAAAATGTAATACTAATAACAACAACACAGAATTAGTAGTATTAACAGCAGCAGATACTACAGACAAGACAATTATTAAATGTGCAGCCTCAAGGTTGAGGCAGATATGGACAATAACCTCTATCAGGTAATTCTTGATACTGTATACATTAAATATGCCTATGACACAGTTCACTCACTCTCTTGGTCTGACATAGATTCCAGGACAGTGTTTCTCCAGTCACATGTCAAAGCTCATTACGTGTGCCATAAGATTAATTAAGAAGAGGAAGGAACAGTTATGAGACTTTCATTAGGGGTGGTTTTAATAGTCAATCATTTCCTCCAACTCAACAAATATGAAGCTTACATTAATTGCAGGGAGAGACAATAGTAAAATAAATTAAATAATATGTTAGAAGATCATTAGTGCTGGGCCAAAAAATTAAAACAAGGCAGGTATAGAGATATATAGAGATTTTTCAGCAGCATATGTATGCATTTATTCATGGATGTGAAAATAAATTTAATAAGGTAGTCAGGGAAAGGCATCGTTAAGAATGTAATATTAGATCAAAGGTATTATATTATGAAGGCTAGAGTTGTCATGCCTGTTGTGTTTGAGAAAGGAGAAGAAATCCAACATAACTTTAGAAAGTGTGTCAGTGAGAAAGGAGTTGAACATGCAGTCAGATGGTGTAAGATCTTATAGACCATTTTACGCAATGTGCCCAGATGATGCAGTCAGTTTCTGTGTGAAAACATAGGGTTTAAAAGAGTAGTGTGCAACTTTGGCACATATCAGGACTCATTAAATGACTGAGTGAGTAAATAAATGATGATTTTGTCCTGGATTTTATCCTAATGGGCAAAATTAAACAGATAGAAAGAGTTCTATTAGCAAATATTTACTATTTCTTATTATAAGAATAGCAAAATATCCTTATACATATTTGAAAAGTGATTGGAAAAACACTATCCAGGAATCTGTATTGGCTCAAGAGTGAGTGAACTGTGTCAGAAGCACACTTAATGTATGCAGTATCAAGAAGTACCCTTGAGGTATTGCCCATACCTGCCCCAATTTCTTTTACATATTATAATAGTGTATACATATGCATGTGAATTTACTCTTTATAGTGAGAGAATTACTTTATACTTTTTTAAAAAATTAAATACACTTTATTGTATATATTTAAGGTATACAAATGTAATGCTATGATACATATATACACATATATGGTGTAAAATGTTTGCTATAGTGAAACAAATTAACTTGTCAATCAGCTCACATAGCTATCTTTTTCCCCTCTGGCTTTTTCTGCAATTTATTATTTTCATTTGCTATATCTGTGACATTCTTTTTAAAATTAAATTTAATTTTTATTTATTTTTTATTTTATTATTTGTATTTTAAAGATGGGGTGCAATTCAGGATTAGGTATACTAGTGGTCATCATACAGGTAAAGTTTGGGTCTCCCGTTGGTCCCCACTTTGCCTGGTTTGAGATATCTTTGACATTCTATATGTCATTTCTTGTAAATATATCTTGTTTGTTTTGACAGTTACAGTGGCATAGTGTTTTATTGTAGGAATATGTTAAATTTATTTAACAATACTTCTGTTGATTTCATTGCTTGAATTTTCTGATATTGTTGCCATGAATATCTTGGGTATACAAGGTGGCATAGTCTATCTGTGGGATAAATGTCTGCAAGAGGAATTACTTAGTGAAAAGTTAACTGCATTATTTTCATTTTGAAATTTCCATTCCTGATGATCACCTTCCTAGATAGAGTCTGATTATTCTCCAATCAGACTTCAAAAGACTCACCCCACCTCTCAAGTGAAGAAACAAGGAGACCCTGCAGGCTGACCTACTAGTTTTAAAGGGAAACTCAGTTTCCCAATGTAATTGGTACAGGGAAAGCTAGGTAAGGCTCATGTTGAGGTGGGTACTCAAGAATATTCTCTCTTCTTAATAAACTGAGACATTAAAGCCACCCACCCTGTACAATTGAAGGTCTCTTTGAGGTTCATGGAGATTCAACCTCCACTGTGTTGCATGTCCACAATCTTAGTGGAATTGTGGGGGTCCCAATTAGGTTCCCCTAGTTCATCATCAAACTGTACTTTTTCCATTTCCTCTTTTCATGTATTTTAAGAAACCCACTCTTTGGGCTGAGCCAGCTCTGGGGAAGCCTCCCAAGGCCCAGCTCTCTAGGATGCACCAGAGTTATGTACAGGACTTGTGTCTAGGACTCTGAATTCTGTGGTAGTGCTTAAAAGCAGTGACATCTGTCCACCAGAGGCTCTGAGATGGGGGATCTTTTCCTTCTTTACCCTGTTTGTATCTCTGGGTTGTATCGGGGGAAGCTTTATGCAGAAGGTAAGACTAGTTGTATCTTCCATTGTCTCAATATAGTGACATCTGTGAAACTAAAGGGGCATTTTTGTCAACAGAGAAGTGTGTATACTTAAATCTTGGGGCAGCACTGGACTCCTTTGCTAACCTTGAGATCTTGCCAAGAAATTATTCCCTAGATGGTAAGGGCTGCCAGAATACCCACTCTCCCTAGCCTAATGTAGGGTAAAGTTGTCAGTCTTACACTCTCTGGTGGGATTTTCCTCTCCTTCAGAATCTGCTTGTTTGAAAAAAATAACATGAATGTGGGTAGCTGTAATTAACCAGTTCCAGGCTTCTTTTCTTTCATTTTAGGAGCCACAGTAGATTACTGGAAATCAGCATAGGATTAAAAAATGTGCATCACAAAGGCACAGCAGGCAGCTACAAATTTACTAATGCTCCATATTCATAGAATCACAAAATTGTGATAGCTGAATAGGATGTTACTTATTATCATTTACAGTTATTTTATTTTACATATGGAAACAATGAGACCCAGAGAGACAAAGGAAACTACCCCAAATTGCACCAAATTGTACAGACTAGCTTTTATTTTTACCTTGTAAAAAAGTGTTTGTGAAGTCCTGTTTCATTGAATTCTACATTTGACACTTCTTTTAAATACTGACACCGAGTTTGTCTCTTAATTATCAATCCGATTTTTATAATGTGATTGTTTTGTACATGAAATATGTACTCTTTTATTCCAGAGGATCTCAATCAAGAAAAGTTTGTCTCCTAAGAAACATTTAACAATGTCTGACTATTTTTGTTGTTACAAATGGAGAGAATAAACTACTGGCATGGGGTAGGTAGAGGCCAGGGATGCTGCTAAACATCCCTCAATGCACAGATAATGCCCCCTAAACAAATCATTATCTGTCTCAAACTATCAATAGTTCCAAGGTTGAGAAATTCCCCAACTATACACACACACACCCACAGAGCTTTAGTCATCCATTTACTTTTATCTTCATAGTCTAACTCTTCTGTTCATGCTTTTGCAAATGTCAGAAGCTAGCAAAAAATAAAGAGTATGGATGTATTTGCAGCACCTATGGCAGATATAACCAGAAAAATAAATTCTTCTGATACGAAAGAGAGCCAAGTGTAGAAATAGGCAATAAGCAAAAGGGAAAGTGCAAATATGCAAAGAAAACAGATAAGAATAAATCTTATCACTTTACTAATCCAAGAACAGTTGCCTATTACTATTTGGTTTAGAGGTGAAAGAACTGTGCTAGACTGTTTCAGAGTTTAAAGGCAGAAGGGAGGTTTCTAGTGGCCTGGTTATACTACAGTGAAAAACTTATCTCTGTCACATAACTTTGATGTTTTGTTGCTTACTTTGCTCTTGCTTATCTTCCACTCCCAAAGCATGTTTTCTGTTTGATGTTGCTATCCTGCTCTAGGTACCACTCATTCCTACCATTTGCAGGTCCTGAGGCAAAGCAGATCTGTGCCAGGACCACTGGAAAGTTTGTGGATTTTAACATATGCTTTCCTGCGTCTTGTGTCAAACTTTCACACTATTTAGAAGTCAGGCTTGGGAAATGTATTTGAAGCATATACTATTATCAAAGTGTGAAAATCATCAAAACAAGTATCCTTTCAAATGCTTAGAGCTCTTTCAAATACAAAGTATGGAAAAGATAGTTAAATTAAATTAAAAAGATAGTTAAAAATTGAGTAAAAGACAAGAAATGATTAGCAAAAAAGTTAAATATCTGAAAATGGTTGGGAAATGCATACATTCACTTAGAGTTAAATAAATGTTAAGCAAAATGATAAAAGAACAGAATGTAGTCTGGCCAAGTAGGAGTGATATGACTTTTTTTAAGCAGCATATTGGAATGTAATATGTAAATATTTGGCTGAAGAAGAAAGCAAAATAGTAGAATAGGCAGCTCTAAGTTCTTGTCCCTTCACAGAAACATCAAAATACAAACAGAAATTGTCAAAACAAACTTAGTCAGAACTCTGAAAAACAAAGTGTTATAGCCATTAAGTGGATGTCAAATTAAAGAAAAGATGACTTGAAAATTATAGAAATATTTTGTGAGATTTTTACTTGCCTTTTTCTCACTCACTTCCAAGCTTGGTGGCTGTCTTAAAGATGGCAGTCTGCTTACTCAATGTGGGACCCTAATTCCTAGTTCTGGAGGAAGCAGAGAAGACCTCTTAATATATTATTGTGTTTCTCTATTTTAATCTGCCTGGGGTCTACCTGAAGGACTGACAAAAAATTGTCTCTGATTCATCTAGTTCAGAATTCACTCAGGAAAAAAAATTGTGTAAATTATTCAAAAATATTGTAAGGTGAAGTAAATCCTATAGATTCCTGGAATGAAAGATTACAACTAAGAAAAACAATAGACAGCCTAAAGTAGAGGGTGGAAAAGATGAAGAGAGTTTCTTTGGAAAATTAAGATCTTAGAAAATGCTTGCATATGCTGAGGAATTTTTTTTTTTTTTTGAGTTGGAGTCTCACTCAGTCACCCAGACTGGAGTCTCACTCAGTCACCCAGACTGGAGTGCAGTGGCCGCTCCCAGCCACCGCAGCCTCCACCTGCTGGGCTCCGGCGATCCTTCTGCCTCAGCTTTCCAAGTAGCTGGAATTACAGGCATGCGCTACCATGCCCGGCTGATTTTTTGATTTATTGTAGAGATGAGGTCTCGCTGCCCAGGCGGGTCTCGAACCCGCAGGCTCAGGCAATCCACTCACCTCAGCCTCCCAAAGGCGTGGGATTACAGGCTGAGCCACCAAGCCTGACTGAGGAATTTATTAGGCCACCCACACGTCTAGGTCGGAATGCATGGTAAAAAAAAGACCTGAAAACACACGATCTATTCACCTTTGATGACTCTCTAAACTTAGTACAAGCAGGAATATAGGCTAAAGCAGAATGGTGCAGAGCCTGACTAGGACTTAAAAAAAATATCCAATACAGACTCAATCTGTAAAGACAGGTCATGTTGTTTTGTTTGTATATATTTCTTAGCTCCTGATATTAAAGGAAATCTTTGTCAAAACACTAGCAGAACACAAGATAAAAGAACAAAGACTCTAATTACCATGCAAAAAATAGTTTTTGCTAAAATTGCTTGGAAAATTCACTAAACAAATGAATTACTAATACCTTCAAACAATCCAAAACTGAAAGACCCAGGAGGAAAGGGGGAGAATGTAATTTTCAAAGTTACAACATTTTAATATTTAAATGTCCAGATTTCAGCAAAAAAAATCACAAGGTATTTAGTGGAACAAAATAATATGACCTGTTAAGGTACACAAAATAAGCTTGGACTCTGGTGCCCTTCACAAGGCAGAGCCAAGTGCCATTTTTCCAAAACAAGGTAGGTCCTTCTGGAGAAGAAGCAGCAAGGAATAGCTGTCACCTGGCACCTGGACTCTCTGCCACTGCCTCCAGCATCAAGTTAGACTGCAAGGTCCTGCCATCAGGATCCAGAGACTGTGGTACTTACTGGGGAGGGAGCTGTCATTCTTGATCCCATGTATGGCAGGAACAGCAGTCTAAAGAGGAAAAGAGTCTAAAGCCTGGGCAGAGAAGTGCTCCAGGGTGTCCTCTGTGGAACAAAAGACCTACATCTCTGCATTGCTTTGGGGCTACTCTCCTTGAACCTAGAGAGGATTGTCCCCAGTGTACCCACCCTGGTGGATAATAGCAGATGCAGAGCCAGATGATCCATCCCCTGCCCTGAGTCAACTGCTGAGCAATAGAAACATACAGAGGATCTGACCAGAGAAGGAGGCTGGTGAATGACTAGCTGCACTCCCAGCAATGAGAGAAAGAGATCAAGAGGGAAGAGTAGAGGCTGGAGGATCCATTCCTCCACTGCAAACTGGATGTTGGGAAGAGCAGTGATCATGCTGGGAGGGAAAGGGAGGGGTAGAGAGTCCAGGAGACAATGAGTCAAGTCATTTTTCTCACCTCCCTATGGGTAGGCACTAGCTATCAATTGCAGGAAGCAGAAGGTGAAGACTCTAACATCTCAAGTTTCAACATTGAAGAGGGAATCTGTAGTAACAGACTTGCAGTCACAGAACCTGCTGCAAGAGGAAGCTATCCCCAAAGAAATATACAAAAGTTGAGAAATCTCTACCAGTGGGTTGTGTCTTTTTTCCCCTCTGTTTGTTTGTCTTGCTTGTTTATATGTTTCTTGCTTTTCTCTTTTCTTTCTTCCTTCTTTTTTCTTTCTTTATTCTTTCTTTTTTATTTTTCTCCTCTTTTTTCTCTTCTTCTCTTTTCTCTCTCATACTCGTCTTAGATCAAGGATACACAAGCATACCCATTGTGAGGTCATATTGTGTGGAAATGGGGAGTGAGTCTCAGGTGGCTCATTAATAAGATAACAAGCATTATGACCTGTCAGTAGGTTCTAAATCCTTGCAGTCCCTCCCACATTACTCAGTAAGTACTTAAAATTGTGATGCAGTAGCACAACATTCCACACCCAGCCCTATTTCATAATTGAACAAACTCAGAGGCCTAGCTCAGGAAAGGACGGAAGGTAGAGCAAACATCAGATCTGATTGCTTCTCCAATTCTCACTGAGAAACAGAATTAAAGAGAAAGATAACAGAACCACCACAAATGAGGAAAATCAATGAAAAATCACTGGTAACCTCGAGAAACCCAACAAAGAGACAGTGTCTGAAAAAACAGTCACTGGAGTACAAACAATGACTACCTCCAAGAATGACTGTACCCAGAAAAGAATCAGAGGATAGATGGATACAATTAATAAAAATCAAGAAATGCAAGGGCTAAAATTAAATGAAATTGCAATGGAGTTGGACAGACTCAAGAAAGCATATTCAGAAATAATGAAAATAAAGAACTCCATTCAAGAAATAAATAAAAAACTGAAAAGCATATGAAGCAGAATGGATCAAGCAGAAGAAAGAATCGCAGAGCTGGAAGCCAAAATATGGAATTAACCTAATCTATTAAAAATGTAGAAAGAAAAGAAGAAGAAACTCTCTAAGAGATGTGTGATTTTTATAAAGAAACCAAAGCTATGCCTGATCGGTATCGCTGAAATAGAAAGAGAAATGGAAAATACCTTGGAACAAACATTTTATGAGGTTATTCAAGAAAATTTTCCTCATCTTGCAAGAGGGATGACTATACAAGCACAAGAAATTTAAAGAGCCCCTGCAAGATATCTTATGAAAAAACCAACCCCCGAACACATAGTAATTCACCTACACAAAGTAGACATGAAAGAAAAACTCCTAAAGGCAACAAGGGAAAATGGTCAGACTATCTACCAAGGAAGGTCAATCAGAATCACTCCAGACTTTTCTGCAGAAACACTGCAGGCCAGAATGGATTGGACTCCAATCTTAATGTTCTCAAAGATAAGCGATTTCAACCAAAAATGTCCTTGACATCCAAGCTAAGCTTCGTCAACAATGGAGAACTAAAATCATTCCCAGACATCCAATTTCTGAGAGAGTGTGCTGCTTCCAGACCTGCTCTAAAAGATGCTTAAAAAGGTGCTGTGCACAGAAAAAGAAGAAAACAAAAGAGAAGTCATGCAGTCCACAGGATCACAAACATAAAACCAACAAAGCATACAGGACACCCACAAAAATGAAAGCACACACATATATTAATGCAAAAGTTAAAAGAAAACAAAACAGACTTATAAGAGCCTTATGACAAGAACAAACTCACATTTCAATAATCAGTCTGAATATGAATGGACTAAATGCACCACTGAAAAGACATAGAATGGCATACTGGATAAATGAGCATGACCCAACAATATGCTGCTTCTGGGAAACACACCTTATGACAAAGGACACCCACAGACTTAAAGTTAGAGGATGGAGAATAAACTTTCAGGCAAATGGAAAACAGAAAAAGGCAGGCGTTGTGGTTTTAATATCAGACAAAACAACAGTTCAAGCTATCAAAACTTTAAAAAGATATAGAAGAACACTACATAATAATAAAAGGCTCAATCCATCAACAAGAAATATCCATCCTAAACATATATGCACCCAACACAGGAGCTCCTGGATTTATAAAGCAAGTGCTAAGTAAATTTAAAAAGGCCATTAGCCCTAACATTATCATAGCTGGAGACTTAAATACCCCACTAACAACCATAGATAGATCATTGAGGGAAAAAAAGGAAATCTGAAACCTCAACTTGTTGCTTGACCAAATGGATTTAATAGATACCTACAGAACACTCCACCCAACAACCACAGACTATATATTCTACTCATCACCACACGGAACAAACTTCACAACTGACCACATCCTGGCCCATAAACCAAGCATAAACAAATTTTGTAAGATTGGAATACTACCAAGCATCTTCTCAGACCACAAAGGAATAAAAATAAATAGCACCACCATCAAGATTACCCCAAAACACACAAAGGCATGGACACTAAACAGCATGATGCTGAAAAACTCCTGGGTCAACACAGAAAACAAAACAGAAATTAAAAATTCTTGGAAAAAAATGAAAACAAAGAAAAATTTTACCAAAACATCTGGTATGCCATGAAATCAGTACTAAGGGGGGAAATTTATACCTCTATACACACTCATCAAGAAAAAAAGATTACAAATTAACAGCTTAACAAATCTCCTATGGAAACTGGAAAAGAAAAAAGACCAAAGCCCCCAATTCAGCAGAAATTCATATTACCCAAGTAAAAGCCCAAATTTAAACCAACAGAGAAGATAAAATTATCATAGAAAAAATTGACAAAACTAAAAGCTGGTTCTTTGAAAGGATAAACAAGATTGATGGACCCCTAGCCAGACTGGCTCAGAAAAAGAGAGAAAAAGTTGAAATAAACACAATTAGAAATGCAAAACATCAAATCACAACTGACCCCTGTATGGAAACAAACTCAAAAACCTAAATGAACTGGAAGACTTTCTGATATCACACAACTTCCCAAGGTTGAAACAAGAAGAAATTGAGACACAAAATATACCAATAATAACCCAAGAAATTGACTTTCTTATGAGAAAAGTACCCACAAAAAACAAACAAACAAACAAAAAAACACTGGACCAAATGGTTTTACAGCCCAGAATTCTACAAAACATACAAGGAAGAGCTGATACCAATCCTATTGAAAGTATTCCAGGCAATCAAGAAAGGGAACTCTCACAAAATCATTTTATGAGACTAACATCACACTGATACCCAAAATGGGTAAAGACTCCCAAAAAGAAAAGAAACTACAGGCCAATATCCCTGATGAACATAGATGTAAAAATCCTCAAGATTCTAGCAAATTGGATCCAACAACACATCTGAAAATATATCCATCATGACCAAGTAGTTTTCATCCCTGGGTTGCACGGCTGATTCAATATCCACAAGACTATAATGTAAGTCAATATATCAACAGATGTAAAGACATGATTATATCATGAGATGAAGAAAAAGCTTTCAAAAAAATTTAGCAACCCTTCTTGACAAAAACTCTCAAACATCTAGGCAAAGAGGGAACATACCTCAAAAAAGTAAGAGCCATCTATGATACACCCACAGTCAACATATTACTAAATGGTCAGAAATTGGAAACATTTCCCCTGAAAACTGGAACAAGAAAAGACTTCCCACTCTCACCCCTCCTGTTGGACATAGTGTTGGGAGTGCTAGGTAGAGAAATCAGACAAAATAAGGAAATCATCAGTATCCAAATAAAAAAAGAGGAACTTAAGTTATTCCTCTTTGCTGACAATATGATCCTATACATTGAAAACCCAAGAGAATCTGTCAAAAACCTCCTTGCACTGATAAAGCACTCTGGCCAAGTCTCAGGGTACAAAATAAATGTGCAAAGGACAGTCACATTTTTAACACCAACAACAGGCAGAGAACCAAATAAAAAGCACAATCCTATTTAAAATAGCTGCAAAAAAAAAAAAAAAAGAAAAGAAAAAAGAAAAAAAAAGAAATACCTTGGTATCATCCTAACCAGAGAAATGAAAGACCTTTATAACAAAAACTACAAAACACTGCTCAAATAAATCTTTGTATTGGTACAAATAAGTCAAAGACATAAACAAATGGAAAAATATTCCATGCTCATGAATTGGAAGAATCAATATTGTTAAGATATCCGTTGTACCCAAGGCAATTTACAGATTAAATGCAATACCCATTAAATTACCAATATCATTCTTCTCAGACCTGAAAACAACAATACAGAAATTCATATGGAAACATAAATGACCATGAGTGACCAAAACAATCCTCAGCAAAAGAAACAAAGCTGGAGGCATCACAATTCCAGAGTTTAAACTTTATTGTAAGGCTACAATAATCAAAACAACCTACACTAATCTACAGTGTTGGTGGGAATGTAAATTAGTTCAACCTCTGTGGAAAACAGTGTGGCAATTCCCAAAAGATCTAAAAATCTACCTTCCATATGACCCAGCAATTTCCCTTCTGGGAATATACCCAGAGGAACTCAAATCTTTCTACGAAAAAGATTCCTACATGTATGTTTATCACAGCATTATTCACAATAGCAAAAACATGGAGCCAACCATGCTGCCCATCGAAAGTAGATTGGATAAACAAAATGTACATATACACGATGGAGTATTATACAGCCATAAGGAAGGACAAAATTTTGCTTGTCTAAGAAAGACTTTATTTCTCCTTCATTTATGAAACTTAGTTTTGCAGAATACAAAATTCTTGGGTGACTGTTAATTTTACTTGAGGAAATTGAAGATGGGACCTCAATCACTTCTGGGCTGTAGTCTGTTGTTACTCTGATAGGTTTATCTTTGTAAGTTATTTGATGCTTTTGTCTCACTACTCTTAATATTCTTTTCTTCATGCTAACTTTGCATAACTGAATGATTGTTGCCTTGAGGACAAACATTCTGCAGTGAATCTTCTGGAGGTTCTTTGAGCTTCTTGTATCTGGAGGTTTAAATCTCTGGCAAGGCCAATAATGTTTTCTTTCGTTATTTCTTCAGTAGGCTTTTCAAACCTGTTACTTTCTCTTCTTTCTGAGGAACACCTATGATTCTTAGATCTTACATAATCCCACATTTCTTGAAGATTTCGTTCCATTCTCTTGATTCTTTTGTTTATTGTTGCCTGATTGGGTTAATTCAAAAACCTTTGCTTCAAGTTCTGTGATCCTTTTTCTGCTTGTTCTAGTCTTCTTTTAACACTTTCCACTGCATTTTGCACTTCCCTAAATGATTATTTCATTTCTAGAAGTTCAGCTTGGGTTTTGTTGTTGTTGTTTAGGTATCTATTCCTTTGGATAATTTTTTATTCATGTCCTGGTTTTCAAATTTTCTTTATGTGGGTTTTCGACTTTCTCCTGAAGCTCATGGAGCAATTTTGTAATCAACCTTTTGAGTTCTATACTTGGGATTTCAAAAGTTTCATTTTGCATAGGGTTCATTGTTGAAGAGTTATTGTGATATTTTAAGGTGGTGTTGGAGAACTCTGTCTTTTTCATATTTTCAGAATTACTTTTGTTTCTTTCTCATATGTGTAGACTATTTCATCTTATTTGAGTTTGGCAGGGGGCTGAAGTAGGAGACAGCTACTGTAGCTCTCTCTTGATTATATATAATCTTGTTGTGGTGAGTTTCCCAATTTCTACCTGTGGCAGGCGTGTATTGGGTATTTGCACTGGTTTACAGTGCCCTGAGTGGCCAGAATGGCTTAGAAAGTGGTATTAGCTGGCGTCTGGGATTAGGCCTTTTCCAAAGCTGAGGTATTATATCAGATGTGATGGGCTCTGTTGTTGACCTCTGGCCAGAAGTTTGCACTTGTGGGAGAAAGCCAGTTGCAATAGTGGCTGTGGAGTTACTCCTTGGTGAGTTTTGCTCCAAAGAAGTACCCAGACAACTAAGTAGAAGGTGGGGCTCTGGGGATTACCCAAGTTTTCTGTCTGTTTTGAGCCTTCAAGGACAATACAGCAGAGTGTGGGGGGACAGGAGCTGAAGCACCTTACTGTGTTCATTCTTGTCTACCCCAGTGGGGATTAGGAAGGAGTCTCCAGCCCCTGGGGTAACATTGTTGTGCAGGGCAGGAACAGAGGAGTTTACATGAAAAATAAGAGGTTGCTATGGCAACAAGTCCCACCTAGCTCCTGCCTTAGCCTCAGGCAGTCTTCATTTTGAATACCAAAGTGCAGTCAGGCCCAGGACCTCAGGTGTTCTCACAGAAGTCCACTCCAGTTAGGGACTGTCTGCCACAGTGAAGTTTCCACTTAGTGTAAGTTCCCTCCCACATCAGCTAAAAGACAGTCATCAAGTGTTGAGTTCCTGGGATATGGCAGTTCGAGCTGCTCAGGACTTTTATTTTTCTTGCACCTTCCCATGAGAGTTTCAGCAGAGTATGGGGGTGGGTAAGGCCATTTTCTCTGAGGTACTGGAGCCCAAAAGGCTCAAGGGGCCTTTCAAGTCAACAGCAGAAGCACAAGGCTCATAAATTCTTCTGACTCGTCTTCCCCACAGTGTCTGGAGGCTGCCATGGTCTGTAGTGGTTCAGAAAAGAGTCTGGCTAGTTCCAGCCCAGGTCAATTGATATTTCTCTTCTTTGCAATCTATTGTTATCATCGTGTCTTTGATGAGTTGTTGGGTATGCTGCTGGTTCTGTTCCACTCTGGGTGCTAAGTAAACTCACTCCATCTTGGCTTACTCCCTAGGAGAAACACTCTAACTGCTGCACATCAGCCATGTTAATGCCTTTCTTGAGAACACTGAGTGAAATGCATAGGCACAGAAATACTTCATAGGATCACTTATATGTAATCTTAGAGCATATAGTGGTGTTTATTAGAGAGTGAAGTGGCTAGCAAAAAGAGAATGATGGGGAAGATATTGGCCAAAGTGTACATAATTCCAGTTAAATAAGTGGAGTAACTCTCAAGAGAACTATTATACAGAGAGATGATTATAGTCAGTAATGATATATTGCATTTTTTAAATGTAAAGAGAGTAGATTTTATGTGTCCTTGCCACAACAAAAGATAGATATGCAAGATGGTGTATTTCTTAATTAGCTAGATTGAATCACTCCACTATATGTATTATACATAGTACATATTTCAATATATGTGTATATATGTATCTATATTTCAAAACATTATGTTGTGCAAGATAAAAACATATAATGTTATCTGTCAATTTAAACAAATTTAAAAGGACCCAATTATGTTGTACACAAGAAACATTACCTACATATTAAAAACAAGAAGCGTCTCAAATCAATGACCTCAGAACCAATTTGTAATAAAAAATTTGAGCCAAAATAAGTAGAACGAAAAAATTATTACAGATCAGAGCAGGAATCAATGAAACAGAAAACAGAAGAACAACGGTGTTAATCACTGAAACAAAAAGCTACTTCTTTTGAGAAGATCAATGAACCGATAAGTGTTTTCTTTTTGAGTTGGAGTATTGGAGTCTTACTCTGTCGCTCAGGCTGGAGTGCAGTGGGACACTCACGGCCACCACAGTGTCAGCCTACTGGGCTCTGGGGTTCCTTCTGCCTCAGCCTTCCAAGTAGCCAGAACTACAGGTGCAAGCTACCACACCCAGCTAATTTTTTTGATTTATTGTAGAGACAAAGTCTCACCAAGTTGTCCAGGCTGGTCTCGAACACACGGGCTCAGGCAATCCACTCACCTCTGCCTCTAAAAGTGCTGGGATTACAGGCTGAGCCACCAACTGATAAGTCTTTAGGCTGAAAGTTTGAGAAAAAAGTTATGAATTATCCATATGTAAATGAAGCAAAAGCCTTCATCACAGAGCCTATAGATATCAAAATGATAATTAATAAATATTGTGAACAACCCTATGCCAAAAATTTCAACAACTTAGATGAAATGAACTAATTTCTTGAAATGCACAAACTAAACAAGTTTACTCAAGAAGAAATAGATACCCTGAAGAGTCATATATGTATTAAAGAAATTAATTTTACAAGTAAAAATGTTATCCTAAAGAAAACTTTCATTTCATACAGACCACTGGTAAATTGAACCGAACTACCAAGAAAAAAATAATACCAATTACATATAAACTCTATCAGATAATTAATTTTAATTTATTTTCCAAATGTGTATGGTGCCAACATCACTCTGATACCATAGTCAGAAAATGACATAAGAAAGAAAAAGTATAAACCAATGTCATTCATGAAGAAGATGTAAGAATTTAAAGCACTATTTTAGCAAGTAAAATTCAACAATATGTTAAAAATTTGAACAAATAGGGTTTGACCCAGGAATATAAGATTCACTTAACTTTTAAAGGACAGACAATATAATTCATCATGTGAACAAACTAAAAATTGACAAACTATGGAATCATTTTGACAAAGCATTCATAAAATTCAAAAGTATTTCATGATAAAAGGTGAGATATATATATATATATATATATATATATATATATATATATATATATATATATAATCTTTTATATATATATGGAAAGAGAGAGAGAGAGAGACCCAAAGAAACAGGAATTCCCTTCTTTTGGAGGGCATGCCCCTTGTAATACAGGCTTTCACCACTAAGTGATTATTCTACGAAGACATCAGCATCAGTGTACCAGCTAGCATTGTTGTGAGAAGCCTTCAGCTTCAGTTAATTTTTTTTTAGGTTCTTTCAGTGCATTTGCCCATTTCATGATGGGTGATTTACGAGCACATCTGCTCACATTGCATTGAGTGTTCAGCAGTTTTTGACCAAAAAAGGCATGACCCTCCCTATTTACTTAATCTTGCCTTAAATGACTTTTTATGTTTCCCCAGATGGAAAAAGTCCTCAAGGAGAAATGTTTTGCTTATGTGGAAGAGGTGAAACAAAAAAAGGCAGAAACGCTAAAAGGCATCAAAATTAATGAGTTCAAATGCTGTTTTGAACAGTGGAAAAAGTGTCTCAATAGGTGTATTGCATCAAAAGGAGACTACTTTGATGATGACTGAAATTTAAACATGTAAGAATAAATACACAATTATAACTGTGGTTTTTTTGAAGTTCCCCCTCATATATATATATATATATATATATATATATGTGTGTGTGTGTGTGTGTGTGTGTATATACATGTATACAAATACAATGCATATATGTCTATATACACATATTTATATTTTATTTATAGAGATAGATTCTCAGTAATAAAAATACAAATAACCAAACAAGAGCAGACTGAAGATTAAAGCAGATACTTCACTAAAGAAGACACATGGATTGGAAATAAGCATATAAAAATATGTTCAACAGCTCTGATCACTATGGAAATACAACTAAAAAACTAAAATTTGATACCACCACATATGTGTTAGAATAGTTAAAATTAAAAAGACTCTCCATACTAAGTGTGGGCTAGGAAGTGAAGGAACTGGAAAAGTCATATAACACTGGTGGAAATGCAAAATGGTACAATCACTTTGGAAAACAATTTCTAAACTCTTTTAAAAAGTTAAATATATACCTACCATATAACTTGGCCATTCCATTCTTGGAAATTTACCCAAGCCAAATCAAAGCACAAATCCACACAAAATGTGTACATGAATGCTCATAAGAGCTTTATTTGTAATAACCAAAACTCTCAAATTTCTAGCAACAGATGAATGAATAAATGAGTCATTGTATAGTTATACAAAAGAATACGTGTTAGCAATAAATAGTGATTAATTAAGGATGCATATTGCAACACTGCTGAGTCTAAAATAATTTTTCTGATTGAAAGAAACCAAATTACAAAACAGTTCATACTGTGATATGTGTGTGTATGTGTGAGTAAGTGAGAAACAATCACCATCTATGCATAATTCTAGAAAATGAAAAGTAATTTACAGTCACATAAAGCAAGTCAGTGTTTGCCTGGCAATGGAGAGGGAAGTATGACAGAACGTGTAGGGAAAGTTGGAAAGGGCATGAGTAAATATTTTGGATCTTAGTGTGCTTGAAATTTAATGGGTCATATGTTAAAACTTACTCAATTATTTATAATTGAGTATATGTGCATTTTTGTATGACAGTTATATCTCCATGGAACTTCAAGAATTAAATAAACAAAATTGAAATGAATTTTATCAACATGTAGGCCAATATCAAGTCACAAAACCTATGTAATATGTGCATCTGAAGAAAAATGAGTGGGGGAGGGACAAAAAAATGGTAAAAGTTATGGTAGAAAATGTTCCAAATATGAGGCAAAACTATAAACTCACAACTCCAAGAATTTCTATGAATTACAAACAGGAAACAAAACAAAAAATTCACCAAAGCCTACAATAAACAAATGGACAAAAACAAAAATAAAGACAAATTCTCAAAAGCAGGTTAATAAAAAAGACACATTACAGAAAGGGGGAAAATAAGAATAGCTGTGGTCTTCTTGCTTGAAAAATAAAACATCTGAAATAATCAAGGAATTGTTTAGGAAAAGGTCTATTCCTCCTTAATGTGGATGTTTATGCAGATTTTAATGCAGCATAATTTATTTGGTGTATATATGGTAGCCTTTTCTGTGAATGTAGAAACTTTTTAGAAAAATGTAAAGTACATAGTCCCATTTCTATTTTATTTTATTTTTTGCCTGAAAAACATCAACTTTTATTTACGTGTAATATAAAAAAGCAGAAATATAGTTTTCTACCTGATGTGTGGTAAAAGAGTCATAGCACCCTAAAACTGTGCTAACAGTTAAGCAAAAGAAGACCCTTTATTTATTCTATCTCTCATTTTCAAGTAGTCTTTATCATCAATATTTTTAATTTGTCACAGATGTGGTAGGAGAAAGGCCTATACTAAAGAGGTTTTATTCTTTGAGGCAGTGGTTCCCAACTTTTTTGGCACCAGGGACCGGTTATGTGGAAGACAGTTTTTTGGGGGGGTGGGGGGAGTCACCAGGCATTAAATTATCCTAAGGAACGCACAACCTAGATCCCTGCTTGAGCAGTTCACAATAGGGTTCGGGATTCTATGAGAATCTAATGCTGCCATTGATCTGACAGATGATGGAGCTCCATCTACCCGCCATTCACCCCCTGCTGTGTGGCCTGGTTACTAACAGGTCATGAACTGGTACTGGAAAAACCAATTAAACAGTGGGAATATTGAATATAACTAGCATCTTTAAGGATGCATCTCCAAGGATGTATTTGTTTAATAATTCCTTCTTACAAAGCCACAGCCACCATCCAGTCCAACCAGAAAATTCAGTTTAGAATTAATCTTACACAAGACAGCAGAGGCCTACAAGCTGCTGTAGAAGGATTAATTCTTCCCTCTGTATTAATAGAGATGGCAACTTCTGTGTGTGCTAACAATGTATGAACAGGTATGTGATTTGCCTTCTCCGGATGTGGCAATTCACTGAAATGCAGAATTTTCTTGATCTGGATTTGGTTTAAAATGCTGAAGCTGAAAAGTTTTTCAGTTGGGTGTTACTATCCCATAAAACAGTAGTCCCATTTCTATTTTAAAAACTTGGCTTTGTGCTGCTGCAGCCACAGCTATGGGTATGCTCAGGCTGCAGAAGGGGCTTGCCTCCAGTGACTGTAACATAAAACCTCAAACTATAAGAATCTTAGAAAACGCAGGAGACACCCTTATGGAAATTGGAACTGTCAACCAATTCCTGATCAAAATCCTAAGTGCCCATACCATAAGAAATAAGATAGACAAGTGGGACCTCATCAAACTGACAAGCTTCTGCAAAGCAAAAGAAACCATCAAGAGAGCAAGGAGACAGCACACAAAATGGGAACAATTATTTCCCAACTGTGTATCTGACAAAGGCCTAACATCTAGGATCTACAAGGAACCCAAATGTGTTGAAAGGAAAAAAACAAACAGTCCCATTAAAAAGTGGGCAAAAAACATGAACAGACACTTCTTAAAAGAAGATATAAGGGCAGCTGAAAGACACATGAAAAAGTGCTCAACCTCACTCATCATCAGATAAATGCAAATCAAAACCACATTGAAATACCATCTAACCTCAGTAAGAATGACCATCATTAATAAAACAAGCAACAGCAGATGCTGGTGAGGATGAGGAGAAAAAGGAATACTTCTACATTGCTGGTAGGAATGCAAACTAGTGCAACCTCTTTGGAAGACAGTGTAGCAATTTCTGAAAGAACTAAAAATTGACCTTCCATATGACCCAGCAACTCCCCTATTGGGAATATACCCAGAGGAACTCAGATCATTCTACAAAAAAGATACCTGCACACGTATGTTTGTTGCATCTCTATTCACAATGGCAAAAACATGGAACCAACCATGCTGCCCATGGAAGCTGGACTGGATTTAAAAAATGTGGTAATGCAGCCATGAAGAGGGACAAATATATGGACTTCATGGCAACGTGGATGGATTTAGAGTCAATCATACTCAGTGATCTATCACAGAAACAAAGAACAGAGTACCATATGTTCTCACTTATAAGTGGACCTTGAACAATTATCATAGCACTATAAGAGAGGAATTGGCAGTAGTGGGAAACTGCTAGGGAAGGAGGGGTGGGATTGGCAGTTGAGGGAAGAAACTGCCAGGGGAGGGAGGGCACACCTCATCAGCAAGGGTACCTACATAATGAACATTTGTATACCTAACCCTGAATAGTACCTCACATCTTTAAAATTAAAAAAGGGGAGAAAAAAAGACTCTGTTCAAGGAAGAGGAGATCAAAAAAGAAGACTCCCCTGCAGTTGTCTGTACATAGTGGCCTTGGTGATTACATTGATCAGTCCTGCAAATAAAATGGGTCTTTCTCTGCTTGTCAAGAAAAAAAAAACACAATAAAATTCCTATATTTTAAAAAACGTATAAATATATTAGCTTTATTAATGAAATTCTAGACATATCTCAGATACTGGGTAGAAGGAGCATTCTTAGATACCATTACTATATCATCACAGAAAATATTCAATGACAAATGTCATTACATAAAAGCATTTCTTGGAGATACTTCAGGTTCAATTCCAGACCACCACAATTAAGTGACTATCTCAGTAAAGCAAGTCACACAAGTTTGTTGGTTTCCTAGTCCATATAAAAGTTATGTTTACACTATTGTAGTCTAAGCATGCAATATCATTCAGATTTTTAAGAAATGCATACATTAATGTAAGATATTTTATAGCCAAAAATGCAAATTATCACCTGAGTCTTTAGTAAGTCGTAAGCCTTTTGCTGGTAGGTGGTTTTGCATCGATATTGATAGCTGCTGACTGATCACACAGGTGATTGTTGAAGCCTGAGTTTGTTGTGACAATTTCGTAAAACAACAATGAAGTTTGCTTTATTGAATGACTCTTTCTTTCACAAAAGATTTCTCTGTAACATGTCATACTCTTTGATTGCGTTTTACTTACAGTAGAACTTCTTTCAAAATTGGAATCAATCCTCTCAAACCCTGTCATTGCTTTATCAACTAAATTTATATAATATTCTAAGTCCTTTGTTGTCATTTCAGCAATATTGACAACATCTTTAAAGGAGTAGATTTCATCTCAAAAAGTTACTTTCTTTGCTCATCCATATGAAGTCACCCCACATTTGTTCAAGTTCTATCATGAGATTGCAGCAATTCAGTCACATCTTCATAATTCACATATAATTCTAATTTTCTATTTCTACCACATCTGCATCTACTATGTCAGCTGAAGTATTTAACCCTTCAAAGTCATCCAGGAAGGCTGCAATCAACTTCTTTTAAACTCCTATTTCTGTTAACATTATGACTGTCTACAATAAATCACAAATATCCTTAATGGCATCTAACATGGTGAGTTCTGTCCAGAAAGTTTTCAATATACTTTTCCCAGATCCATCAAAGGAATCACTATCTGTGACAGTTATAACCTTATGAAAGGCATTTATTAAGTAATAAGTAAGTAATAAGTACTTAAATTCAAAATTATTATTGATTCAAGGGCTGTAAAATGGTGTTGTGTCAGCAAGCCTGAAAACAACATTATTTTATCTCCTTGTAAATCTCTATTAGAATTCTTGGCTTACTAGATGCATTGAAAAGAGCAGTAATGGTTTGAGAGGAATCTTTTCTAAGCATTGGTCTCAACAGTAGGCTTAAAAAATTCAGTATACCATTATCATAATACTATAAGAAAGGAATTGGCAGTAGTGGGAAACTGCCAGGGGAGGGGGTTCACACTTCATTGATAAGGGTACCTGCATAATGAACGTTTGTATATCTAACCCTGAATTGTACACCACATCTCTAAAATTAAAAAAAAAAAAAACTTTTTTAATTCAGCAAACCGTGCTATAAGCAGATGTGTTTTCACCCAGGCTCTGTTGTTGCATTTAGAGTGCTTAGGAAGGAACAATTTAGTATAAATCTTAGGGGCCTGCTACGGTTTAAATATTTATCACCTCCAAAACTCATGTTGAAAGTTAATTCTCAATGTGGCAATATTGAGAGTTGGAAACTTTAAGGGGTGATTGGGTTGTGAGGCTTCTGCCCTGATAATGGATTGATCCATTCATTGATTAAAAGATTAATGTGTTAATAGATAAATGGGTTATCATGGGAGTGGGAATGATGGTTTTATAAGAAAAGTAAGAGAGATATAAGCTATCACTTGTAGCCCTCACCATGTGATGTTCTGGCACTCTGTAGAGGGTCCCCACCAGCAAGAGAGACCTCACCAGATACAGCCCTTTGGTCTTGGACTTCTCAGCCTCTTTAGCTGTAAGGAATAAATTATTTTTCTTTATAAATTACTCAGCTTCAGGGATTCTGTTGAAAACAATAGAAAATGCACTATGATATGGCCACAGAATATTTGTAATGGTGAATGAATGCTGACCTCAACTTAAAGTTGCCAGGTTCATTAGTCCCTAACAAGAGAATCAGTCTATCCTTTAAAGCTTTGAAGCCAGGCCACTGACTTCTCCTCTTTATCTACAAAAGTCCTAGATGGCATCTTCTTCCAATACATGACTTTTTTTCCCTACATTGAAAATCTATTGTCATATCAAAAAATTAGCTGGGCATGGTAGCTCACGCCTGTAGTTCTGGCTACTTGGAAGGTTGAGGCAGAAGGACTTCCTGAGCCCAGCAGGTCAATGCTGGAGTGGTCGTGAGCGTGTCACTGTACCTCAGCTAGGGTGACAGAGTGAGACTCTGACTTCCAAAAAAAAAGAAAGAAAAGAAAATCTGTTTTTTAGTGTAGCCACCTTCTTCAATTATCTCAGCTAGATCTTCTGGATAACTTGCTGTAACATCTACATCAGCACTTGCTGCTTCACCATACACTTTTATGCTACTTCTTTTCTTACACCTCATGAACCAACCTCTGATAGCTTCAAATTTTTCTTCTGCATCTTCCCCACCTCTCACAGCCTTCAAAAAATTGAAGAGAGTTAGGACCTTGCTCTTAATTAGGCTTTGACTTAAGAAAATGTTGTGGTTGATTTGGTCTTCTATCTAGACCACTACTTTTTTCTTTATATAGGACTGTTTTGTTCATTTTATTTTATATACTTTATTACTTTTTATTTTAAATTCAGGGACTACACATGCAGGGCAGTTACACAGATATATTGTGTGGTGATGAGATTTAGGCTTCTGTTGAATGCATTACCCCTATATTAATGATGTGGTATCAATAGTGAGTATGGTATCCCATAGGTATTTTTTCAGCACTCTTACCCCTTCTGCCCTCCCCCTTTTGGAGTACACAGTTTCTGTTGTTCTCCTCTTTATGTCCATGTGTAACCAGATTTTAGATCTCACTCATAAGTGTGAATATGTGGTATTTGGTTTTCTGTTTTTGCATTAATTTGTTTGTAATAATGGTCTCCTGCTGCATCTATGTTGCTGCAAAGCACATGATTTCATATTTTTAATGTCTGTGTAGTATTTCATGATGTATACGTGCCATATTTTCTTTATCACTGCTGATTGGCACCAAGGCTTGTTACCTGACTCTGCTATTGTGAGTAATGCTGTGATAAATAAATGAGTGTACGTGTCTTTTTGATAGAATGATTTCCTTTTTAATATATCAAGTAATAACATTGCTGGGTCAAGTGGTGATCTTATTTTTACTTTTTAAATAAATCACCAGAGGGAGAAGCCAAAATGGCCACCGTGGAGCAGCAGATCTGCCCTGCTTTCACCTAGCAATACTGAAAGTAGGGATTCTGCCATGTTTAGATGTAACAACCCAGAGTAATTTTGAATGGATTGATCATTGTGAACCCAACAAAGGTCTATCTAAATACACAAACAACAGAAAGACACGGCTGGTGTGAAATTCCAGACACATCATCCCTCACCCTGCAAGAGCCACCTGGCAACAGGAGCACACAGAAGAGGAAGATCTGTTCAGAGAAGAGGGGTGAGTGCTGAGTTGGTTCACTCCCTCCCAGCAGTACACGAAATGTGTTTGACATGGAAGGAAACCTGGTCAGGAAGCACTAATTCCCAGGCAGAAGAGGGAGTGGTTCCCGTGCAAGAGAACCCATCTGTGGGGAAATTCTATCTGATAATCCTGCCCCTCTGGTGGAGCAACAAACCAGTACCTCTCTTGCAGGGCAAGGTAGAGAGTGGGAACCAGCCCCCAATTAAAAGAGGCACCCTTAACACATTTGGAGGGGTGAAACTCCCTACAACCAGTGGAGGTCTCCTTGAGCACACAAAGAACAGAAAGGCAGGTGTGGAACTGGGTTGCCCCATCCCTTGCCATGAGCTAGGTGCAAATGGGAGCAGTGATTCCAGGATGTGCTGAATCAAGTCACCCACTCCCCTCCCTGCTGCCAGTCATCAATTACACACAACAGAAGGTGGAGAATCTAACCTGACAAGTTTATCAGTGGAGAAGAAACTGGCAGTAACAGAACCTGTCAATGGGGAACAAACCCACTTGCCAACTGTTATTGCCTTGGTGACCTCTTCACAAGTAGAAAGGGAGCTACATGACCAAAAAGCAACAGCAGGTGTGAGATTCCAGCCACCCCATCCTCTGCCCTGTTTCAGGACTGGACAGAATGGAAATGAAAGCTTTGATGGACTGAAAACTGGTGTTTGGTTAGTTTAGGAGGCAGGAAGAGAGAGAGAGAGAGAGAGAGAGAGAACCTGTCATTATGGTATCCAACCACAGGGCGGAGCAAGCAACAGAAGTGAATGCTTCCTCACTCACTGAGTGATGGAGTTATAGAGAAGGAAAAGAGATCCATCACAAATAAGGAAAAAATTAATGGAAAAATGCAGGTTATGCCCAGAGTCCTAAAAGTTAGTGTGCAACAGCAATTAGACCACAAACAATGGAAATCTCCCAGACCAACTTGATTCAGTTGACAGCTGCAGAAATCAAAGATTGGATGGGAAAAATGAACAAGAATCAAGAAAAATAAGAAGCAAACCTAAATGAAATTGTAAAAGACTTGACCAATTTCAAAATGGTCTATTCTGAAATAATGGAAATAAAGAACTCCATATTCAAAATAAATAATAAACTAACAATCATAGGGAGCAGAAGTAACCAAGCAGAGGAAAGAATCTCAGAACTTGAAGACCAAAATATGGAATTAACCCAATTTGTTAAAAAACATAGCAAAAAAGCTCAAAAAGATCAAACAAAGCCTCCAAGAGATGTGCAGTTATACTAAGATGCCAAACATATGTCTGTTTGGTATCCCTAAAGCAGAAAGGGAAATGGAGAGCACCTTGGAACAAGGATACCATGAGGTCACCCAAGAAAACTTTCTTTATCTTGTCAGAGATGCAACCTTTCAATCACAGGAGAGTCAGAGACTCTCACAAGGCATCAAATGAGAAGACCAACTCCTAGACAAATAGTAATTCGCCTGCACAAAGTAGGTATGAAAGAAAAAAATCCTAAAGGCAATGAGAAAGGAAGGTCAGACTACCAATCCAGGCAGACCAATCAGAATCACTCCAGACCTTACTGCAGAAACACTACAGGCCAGAAAGGACTGGGCTCCAATCTTTAATATCCTCAAAGATAAACAATTTCAATCAAGAATTTCCTACCCTACCATGCTAAGCTTCATCAGTGATGGAGAATTAAAATCCTTCTCAGACATCCAATCCCTAAGATATGTTGCCTCATCAGGAGATGAGGCTCATCAGGAGATGCTTAAGAAGGTGTTGAGCACAGAAAAAAAAAAAAGAATGACCATGCACATCAAAATAGTACAGGCAAACATGGAGTTAATACAGTATACATATATATGCATACAAAAAAGTTAAAAGAAAACAAAGCAACCTTCTAAGAGCCCTATGACAGGGACAAATTCTTACATTTCAATAATCAGCCTGACCATAAATGGACTAAATGCACCACTGAAAAGACACAGAGTGGCAATCTGGATTAAAAAAGCATGATCCAACAATCTGCAGCCTCCATCTCTATCTCACTACAAAGGACACCCATAGACTCAAAGTTAAAGGATGGAAAATGAAGTCTCAGGCAAGCAGAAGGAGTAGCTATACTAATATTAGACAAAACTGGCTTCAGGTCATTAAAAGTTAAAAAGGATATGGAAGGACTCTACAAAATGATAAAAGGCTCAATCCGACAGTAAGAAATATCTGTTCTAAACATATATGCACCCAAACAGGAGAACCAGGTTTTATAAATCAACTAACTACCAAGTAAACTAAGAGAAGGCATTGACCTCACAGAATCATAACTGGAGACTTAATACCCCACTAACCATTTTAGAGAGACTGAGGCAAAAATAAATAAATCAATAAGGAGATCTGGAACCTCAAGTCAATGTTTGACAAAATAAACTTAGTAGACTTTTACAGAACACTTCACCCAACAACTCTTCAGTATTCATTCTACTCATCAGCACATGGAACATATTCTCAAACTGATCTTATTCTCAGGCATAAAACAAGCATAAACAAATTCCAAAAGATCAAAACAATGCCATGCATCTTCTCAGATCATAATGGAATAAAAATAAATATCAACACCAACAAGATCCCCACAAAAGACACAAAGGCATGGACACTAAACGACATGCTGCTGAATGACTTCTGGGTCAACATGGAAATCAAGACAGAAATAAAGATTCCTGGAAACAACTGAAAATGAAGACACATCTTATCAGAATCTCTGGGATTCCATTAAAGCAATATTAAGAAAATTCATAGCATTGCACACACACATCAAGAAAATTGAAATATCACAAGTAAACAGCTTAACATCCCACCTAAGGGAGCTGGAAAGGCAAGAGCACCAAAATACTAACTTCAGTAGAAGAATCTAGATTCTCCAGAATAAATAACAACTGCAGGGCATAGAAGACAAAAATATCATAGAAAAAATCAAGACAAAAAGCTGGTTCTTTGAAAGAATAAATAAGATCAATGGGCACCCTAGCCAGATTGATTGAAAGAAAGAGAGAGAAAGCCCATATAGATACAATTGGAAATACAGAAGGTGAAATCACAATTGATCCTGAAGAAATTCAAAAGATTACCAGAGATTACTATAAACACCTGTATGCAAATAAACTAGAAAACCTAAAGGAAACGGAGCACTTTCTGATATCACACAACCTCCCAAGGATGAAACATGGATGAATAGAAACTCTAAACAGAACAAGAACAATCAAATAAATCAAGTCAGTCATAAGAAATCTATCTACTAAAAAAAAAGCCCTGGACTCAGCTGAATTCTTCAAGACATACAAGGAAGAGCTGACACCCATCTTACTGAAAGTTTTCCAGGCACTCAAGAAAGAGTGAATGCTCCACAACTTATTTTATGAAGCCAACATCATACTAATGCCCAAGACTAGCAAAGACCCAACAAGGAAAGAAAATTGCAGACTAATCACCTTGATGAACACAGATGCAAAAATCCCAAACTATATACTAGCAAATCAGATCAACAACACATCTCAAGGATCATCCACCATGACCAAGAGGACTTCAAACCTGAGATGCAAGACTGTTTCAACATTCACTAGACCATAAACACAATTCAGCCCATTAACAGATGTAAAATCAAAAACCACATGATTATATCATTAGATGCAGAAAAAGCATTTGACAAAATCCAGCATCCTTTCTTGATTAAAAAAGCCCTTGGCACTTAAGCACAGAAGGAACATTCCTCAAAATAGTAAGACCCATCTATGTTAAACCCATAGCCAACATTTTGCTTAATGGGCAGAAATTGGAAGCATTCCCCCTTAGAAAGGGAGCTAGACAAGGATGCCCGTTCTCATGTTTCCTGTTTGACATGGTATTGGAAGTCCTAGCCAGAGCAATCAGGCAAGAGAAGGAAATCAGTGTATCCAAATAGGAAAAGAGGAAGTCAAGTGATCCCTTTTTGTAGATGATATGATTCTATATCTTGAAAACCCTTAGAGAATTTGTCAAAAGCCTCCTTGAGCTGATAATCAATTTTGGTAGTGTCAGGGTACAAAATCAATGTGCACAAGACAGTTGTATTTCTATATACCAGCAACAAGCAGAGTGCCAAATCAAAATCAAAATCCCATTCACAATAGCCACACACAAACACATACACAAAATACCTTGACATTCACCTAACCAGAGAAATGAAAAACTCTTACAATGAGAACTACATAACACTGCTCAAAGAAATAAGGATGGCACAAACAAATGGGAAAAAATTCATGTTCATTAATTGGAAGAATCAATATTGTCACGATGTCCATCCTACTCAAGGTAATCTACAGATTCAATGCAATGTCCATCAAATTGCCAACATCATTTTTCTCAGACCTGAAAACAACAATACAGAAATTCATATGAAAACAAAAAAAGAGCATGAATAGCCAAAAACAATCCTCAGCAAAAGGAATAAAGCAGGGAAATCACACTTCCATTCTTTAATCTTTACTATAAAACTACAGTAACCAAAATAGTTTTGTACTGGTACAAGGATAGAGACATAGACCAATGCAACAGGACACAGATTTTGGAAGCAAAAAATTGATCTCTCAACCAATTCATCTTTGACAAGGCCACCAATAACAAACACTAGGAAAAGGAGACCATATTTAGCAAATGATGCTGAGAAAACTGACTGACCACATGTAAAAGAATGACCAGGACCTCTACCTATCACCATAAACAAAAATCAGCCATAAATCAAAGACCAAAATGTAAAACCTCAAACTACATAAGAATCTTAGAAGAAAACGTAGGGAACACTCTTATGCACATGGAGTAGACAACCAAGTCTTGATCAAATCCCCATAAGTGAATATCATAACAAGATAGACAAGGGGGACCTCATCAAATTTAAAAGCTTTTGCACAGCAAAAGAAATCATCAGGAGAGCAGGGAGATAACCCACAGAAAGAGGAAATATTTGCTAATTTATATCTGACAAATGCCTAACATCCAGGATCTACAAGGAATTCAAAGGAGCTGAAAGGAAAAAAATAAACAATCCTAACAAAAAGTGGGCAAAGGGCATGAATAGATACTTCTCAAAAGAAGATATACAAGCATTCAAGATACATGAAAAGATTCTCAACTCACTAATCATCAGATCAATGTAAATCAAAACCACAATGAGATAGCACCTAACTCCAATAAGGATGACCCTTATTAATAGATCAAAAAACAGTAGATTCTGGCAAGGGTGTGGAGAAAAGGGAATGCTTCTACACTGTTGGTGGGAGTGCAGGCTAGTTCCACCTCTATGAAAGCAGTGTGGCAACTCCTAAAATAGTTAAACACTGACCTTCCATGTGATCCAACAATCTCTCTCCTGGGAACATACCCAGAGGAACACAAATCATTTTGCAAAAATGACATCTGCTCACACATGTTTATAACTGCAATATTCACAATAG
Source organism: Cephalopachus bancanus (assembly GCA_027257055.1). Taxonomy (NCBI): domain Eukaryota; kingdom Metazoa; phylum Chordata; class Mammalia; order Primates; family Tarsiidae; genus Cephalopachus; species Cephalopachus bancanus. The sequence continues at coordinate 11,650 of JAPVLO010001609.1, read as the reverse complement.
CATAAACATGGAAACAACTGCACAGCCCATCAAAAGTGGGCTGGGTAAAGAAAATGTGGTATATATACATGATGGAGTATTATGCAGTCATAAAGAAGAACAAAATCATGGTCTTTGCAGAAAACTGAATGGAGTTGGAGATCATTGTAGTGATTTATCACAGAAACAAAGATCTGAATACCTCATGTTCTCACTCATAAGTGGGCCCTGAACACTAATCACATTATACAAGGGAGAGATCAGCAGCCACCAGGCACTGCCAAGGAAGAAGGAAAGGAGTAGTGGCACATAACCGCACAAAGGGTACCTGGTTCTAAACTAGGGGAAGTGAGGGCCAGTTGGAAGCCCAAACTTCACCTGCATGCAGCTTAGTTGTTTTGTTAACCCTTACTTGTATCCCATATCTCTATAATAAAATAAAATAAAATAACAAATTAAAAAAATAAATCTCCAAACTGCTTTCCACAGAGGTTGAACCACTTTAACATTCCCACCAGCAATATATGAGCATTCCCTTTCTCCCTCAACCTCACCAACATCTGTTGATTTTTGACTTATTAATAGTCATTCTGATTGATGTGAGATAATCTATTCCTGATGATTAGAGATGTTGAATATATTTTCATGTTTGTAGACCATTTGTTTGTCTTCTTTTGAGAAGTGTTTTTACGTCCTTTGCTCACTTTTTAATGGGGCTATTTTTTTTCTTGTAAATTTTTTAAAGTCCCTTATGGATCCTGGATAGTAGACCTTTGTCAGGTGCATAGTTTACAAATATTTTCTCCCATTCTATAGGTTGTCTGTTTACTCTGATGATAGTTTATTTGCTGTACAGAAGTTCTGTAGTTAAAGTCCTACTTGTCAATTTTTTGTTTTGCTTTTGCAGACTTGATAATAATTTTGTTGCCTAGAACTTGGTCCAGAAGAAAGTTTCTTAGTTTTTTTCATCATATTTTTGTAGGTTCAGGTTTTATATTTAAGTGTTTAATCCATCTGTAGTTAGTTTTTGTATGTAGTGAGAGGGATTCAGCTTTATTCTTCCACATATGGTTAGCCAGTTTCCCCAGCACCATTTATTGAATATGATGTCATTTTCCTATTATTTATTTTTGCTGAGCTTGTCAAAGAACAGCTGGTTATAGGTTAGCAGCTTTTCTTCTGGGCTATCTTTCTTGTTCCATTGGTTCATGTGTCTGTTTTTGTAACAGTACCATGCTGCTTTGATTACAGTAGCTTTGTACTACAGTTTGAGCTCCCGTAATGTGATGCCTCCGTTTTTTGTTCCCCTGTTTTTGCATGGGTTCGCTTTGGCTATTTGGGTTCTTTTTTGCTTCTCTATTAATGTAAGAATTTTTTTCTAATTCTGTGAAAAACGACATTGGCAATTTTCATAGGAATTTTATTGGATCTGTAAATGCTTGAGCAGTATGAATATTTTAATGATGTTGGTGTCTCCAATTCATGAGCATGGAATGTTTTTGTTTTAATTTTTTGTTTTAAAGATGAGGAGTACAATTCAGAGTTAGGTATACAAATGCTCATTATGCATCATGGAGTGTTTTCATAGTTGTTTGTGTCATCTTTGATTACTTTCAACAGTGTTTTGTAGTTCTCATTGTAGAGATCCATCACCTCTTCGTTGGATTTTTTTCCGGGTATTTTATGTTATTTATTTTATTTTAGCTATCATAAATGGTAATATATTCTCAATATAGTTCTCAACTTGAACATTGTTGGGATGTAGAAATGCTAGTGTTTTGGTTTTTTGTTTATATATTTTTAAATTATTTTATTTCTGATTCTAAGGGTGCAGGTGTAGGCTTGTTGAGGTATGGGCTTCTCTTGAGTTGTGTCATGCAGGTGGTGGGCATGATATTCAGTGGGTGGTATTTTGACATTTACTCCCTTCTCTTCCTTCTCCACCTTTAGGAGTCCCCAATGCCTGCTGTTCTATCTTTACACCTGTGTGCATTTAGTGGTTAACTCCCACTTATAAGTGAGAACATGTGATATTCAGTTTTCTGTTCCTGTGATAATTCATTTAGAATGATGGTCTCCAGCTGCAACCATGTTGCTGCAAAGGAAATTATTTTATTCTTTTTTTATTGACATTGATTTCGTATTCCTAGTCTTTCATGAAATCACATATCAGGTGTAGGAGTCTTTTGATGGACTCCTTACCATTATTCTAAGTATAGAATTATATTGTCTGTGAAGAGATAATTTGAATTCCTCTTTTCTTACTTGGGATCATTATATTTCTATCTCTTACCTAATTGCTTTGGCTAGGACTTCCCATAATATGCTAAATAGGAGAAGTGAAAGTGAACTTTCTTGTATTCTGCCAGCTCTTAGGGTGAATGCCTCCAATTTTTCCCACTGAATATGCTGTTGGCTGTGAATTTGTCATAAAATACTCTTATTAGTTTGATGCCTACTTGGTTGAGAGTTTTTTTTCATGAAGCAATCTTAAATTTTATCAAATGCTTCTCATGTGTCTATTGAAATGATCATGTGGTTATTGGTTTTAGATTTGTTTATGTGGTGGATCATTTTTGATTTACATATGTCAAACCAACCTTGCATCCCAGGAATAAAGGTCACCTGATCATGGTGAATGATCTTTGTAGTGTGCTGTTAGATACAGTTTGCTAGTATTTTTTTAAGAATTTTTGTGTCTATGTTCACCAGGAATATCAATGTGTAGTCTCATTTCACCATTGTGTCTTTGGCAGAGTTTAGTATTAGGATCATATTGGCTTCATATAATGAGTTGGGTAGGAGTCCCTCTTTGATTTTTTGGAAAAGTTTCAGTAGGATTGGTGTCAGCTCTTCCTTGTATGTCTATTAGAGTTTGGCTGTGAATCTGTCTTGTCCAGGGCTATTTTGGTTGATTGATTTTTAAAAAAAATTATTGAATCAATTTTAGTAATTGATTTGTTAAGAGTTTCAATTTTTTTCTATTTCAGTCTTGGAAGTTTGCATATTTCCAGGAACTTATCCATTTTCTCTAGATTTTCTAGTTGAAGTGCACATAGAAGATCATAGAAGTCTTCACGATTTTTTTGTATTTCTGAGCAATTTTTTGTAACATTGCCTTTTTGTTTCTGATTTTACTTATTTGGATTTCTTCTTTCTTTCTTCTTTTTTGTTGTTAATATGTTCATCAGTCTGTCAGTCTTATTCATCCTTTCAAAGAATCAGCTTTTCGTTTCTTTGATCCTTTGGGTTTTCTGTTTTGTTTTATTTCATTGGTCTCAATTTCATTTAGGTCTTAACTAATGTTGGTTATTTCTTTTATTCTGCTAGGTTTAGTTCTTAGGTTTTATAATTTTCTTAGATGAGACATTAAGTTATTTATTTGAAATTTTTTCTATCTTGCTGATTTTGGTGTTTGCTGCTATGAACTTTCCTCTTAGTAATTCTTTTGCAGCATCCCTGAGGTTTTAGTATGTTGTGTCTCTATTTTTATTTGTTTCAAATAATTTTTAAAATTCCTTTCTTGATTTAATTATTTACCCAAAAGCCATTCAGGAGCAAGTTGTGTACTTTTGTGTATTTTTGAGAATTCTTCTTGGTATTTGTTTCTATTTCTATTCCTGTTGCCAGAGAAGATGTTTGGTATAATTTTGATATTTTGGAATTTATTCAAGCTTGATTTATGAGTATGTGGTCAATCGTACAGTATGAGCCACGTGCGATGAGAAGTATGTATATTTTGTAGTTGTTGGGTGAAGTGTTCTGTAGATGTCTATTAGATCTACTTGGTCAAATGTCAAATTTACATCAAGGATTCAGTTGTCTTCCTCAATAATCTGTGTAAGGTTGTTGGTGGCATGTTGAATTCCCCTACTAGTATTGTGTGACTGTCTAAGTCTTCTCTTAGGTTTAGTAGCAATTGTTCTATAATTCAGAGTGCTCCAATGATAGGTGTATATATATTTCAGATAGTTAAGACTTCTTGTTGATTTGAACATTTTATCATTATTTAATGCCATTCATTGCCCTGTTTTACTGCTGCTGGTTTAAACCAGACTATTGACCCCTGCACTTTTTGTGTTTTCATTTTTATCATAGAATTTTCTCTGACCTATTACCTTGAGCTTATGGGTGTCATTAGATGTATGATGGGTTTCCTAAAGGCAGCAGAAAGATGGGTCTTTTTAAAAATCCAATTTGGATTTTTAAGTGGGAGCATTTAGGCCACCAACATCCAATATTACCACTGTCATGTGGGATTTTGTTCTTGTCATAGTATTTTTAGTATTTTTAGTATTTTAGTATTTTTAGTATTTTAGTATTTTTAGTTAGTTGCTTTGTAGTCTCAGTGTTGTGGTTTCTTTACAGGGTCCATGGGCAATGTGCTTCTGTGGCAGGAAGTGCTATTCTTTCATTTCCATGTTTACACCTCCCCTAAACATATCTTATAGGACAGGTATGGAGATGACAATTCTCTTAGTGATTGCCTGTCTGGAAAGATTATTTTTTCTTTGTTTATAATGCTTAGTGCAGCAGGGAAAATGTTTTATCTGATATTTCTTTCCTTTAAGAATGCTAAAAATGGGCTTTCAATCTCTTTTGACTTGTAAGATTTCTGGTGAAAGGTTCAGTTATTCTGATGGGTCTCCCTTGGTAGGTGGTCTGGCACCATTCTCTGGCTTTCAAGATTTTTTTCCCTTTCACATTGACCTTGGATACTCTGATGACTATGTGTCTTGGAGATAGTTGTTTCATATAGTATTGTTCAGGAGTTCTCTGAACTGGTTATGTCTGTATGTCGACCTCTCCAGCAAGGTTGGAGAAGTTTTCTTGAATTATGTACCTAAATACTTTTTCTAGGTTGTAACCATGTTCCTTTTTCTCTCTCAGGAACACCAACCAATTGTACATTTGGTTTCTGTACAAAATCCCATATTTCTCAAAGGCTTTGCTCATTTTCTAAATTATTTTTTCTTAATTTTTGTGTGACTCAGTTAATTGAAAGGATTGGTTTTTAAACTTTGAAATTATATTTTCTGCTTGGTTTTGTCTATTGCTAAGGCTTGCAACTGTATTTTAAAATTCTTTTAGTGAATTCTTCAATTCCAGATGTTCAGTTTGTTTCTCTCTTAGTATGGCCAAGTCCTCTTTCAATGCTTGCAACATTTTTGTGGCTTGTTTTGAGTTTCCACTTTCTCCTGGATCTGATTGAGTTTCTCTGCCATCCATATTCTGAATTCTATATCTGTCATTTTGCACATATCATTCTGGTTAGGATCTATTGCTGGGGAACTGGTGCAATCTTTAAAGATGCCAAAACACTCTGACTTTTAGTATTATCTGAATTCGTGCACTGATTTTTTTCTTATCTGTAAGAGTTAGTTATTCTTTTTGTTTTTATTGAATTTACTATTTTGGAATTGTGCTTTTTGACATTTTTTTTCTCTGTGAGTATGGCTGTGCTATATGTTTTTTATAGTCAATTGACTTCATTTAGTACCCCATCACTCCATGCTCCCATGACCCACATGTGGCAAGGCTGGAGGTAAGATGGCAACAACTGGGAGGGACCCATCAGTGACTTCTGGGAGTTAGGCCCTCAGAGGAGCCCTGAGACACAGATGTACTGTTCAGGTGCGAAGTGAACAGCAGTTCTGTGCTGGCAGCATGTTGTGGAAGCAGGAAAGCCCCATTTGACTTCTGTCCTGGAGGCAAGCAAAATTGCCCCATCTCTCCATTCCTTTTCTGATCTGCAGGCAGAAGGAGCTGCAAAAGTAGTGATGGCAGCTTGGAAGGGCTCTTCAGTGACCTCTGAAAGTTGGGCTTTCAGAAGAGTGTTGTGCCGTTGCCACAGTATTTTTGTGGGGATGGCATGAGTAAACCAGAATTCAACTGCCAAGGGCCTGATAAGAAAGCAAAGAAACCTTACCTGGCTAGACATAGTGATAGTGGGGGTCTGTGATGTCTATTCTGGGGTTTTCAGAAGCCCCTTTTCTGACCTCTCTCTCTCTAATCCACGGATAGCAGAAGCAGAGGCAGAGGTGATGGTGGCTCAGAAGGGCCCAGCAGCAACCTCTGAGAATTGGGCCTTCAGAGGAGTGTTGAGTTATTGCTGCAGTACTTAGGTGAGGGTGGGGCAGTTGAGCTGTGGCTGCAATGCACTGGGGGCCTTCCATGGAAGCAGGGAAGCCCCTCTTGACTGGGAGCCACAAATGTACCCTGCTTTCCTCTTCCTTTTCTGATCCACATGTGGCAGAGGCAGTGTTGGCTAAGGCTGCAGGGGACCTATCAGTGTGTGCTAGAGAAGTTCAATTTCTTCTAGGCAGGTTCACATCAGATTCAGACAGGTCAAAGAACAGAGAAGTCAGGCTTATAACAACTGCACTCTTTAATCATAATCATGGTGGTCAGCGATTACAAGGGGAATGGGTCTCTGCACTGAGGTTTGTTCCTGTCTGCTTTTAGGCAGACCTACACAATAGCAGTGTACAGTCAGATTATGAGCACATAGTTAGACTTGACAAGTTACATTAGTTCACTTAGTTATACGTTCTGGTGGGCCAAGGTCTAAGGGAGTGCTAGCTTGTTCCGGCCAGGCGAGAAAGCCTGACTGACTCCATTTACCTTGCACTCCACCCCTTCAGGGTTTTGTACCATACAATCTACGTTATTTAATTCTTCCATGAAGGTCCCTGGGTGAGGAGGGAGGAACATTGTATTCAAATGCCACAACAATACAAACTGCAACAACATACAAGCAAAGTGCAGGCAATACAAAAGATCAGAGGCATCCAAAATGCTTAATCAAGTCCAATTGTTGAGCAAGACGGGCTTCAGTTTCCATGGAAAGCCTCTGGCAGCACTCAAAGGCAATTTAGTGCATACCCAGCTGCTGATTTGTTAGTCACATTAGCGTAGATGTGGGCCCAGTCCACCAGGAATTTGCAGCAACTCAACTAAGAGTGATAAGAAAGTAAGGTTATAGGCACCAACATCAGCAAGTCCCTTCCCTCCACAAATATACAAGCTAAAGTCTTATCCTATGATAAGATAGTGATAGGCACTGCCGGTTTCCCTGTTTTAGTGTACCATATCTTTTTAGCTTTTACTATTATAGTCTGTGGTTCTATATGTAGGAGTAATGGAGAGACTTGCATTGGCCATAGTGATAACACAAATGTCCCCATTAGAATACTAGTGCTTTTGCCTCGAAGTGGACAACAGACCTGTACCATTGGGGGCCAAATAGCAGCAGTCCATGACATCATTGCTTAAGTTCAGGCTTTTCCTATAGTCCACAATGACTTCTGTCCAGCGTGCAGTAGTTTCAGGTGCAGCCATCTGGCTAAGTCTTTTATGGGAGCAGCCTCCAATCATTTGACTAGCCAGTGTATTCGCGTCATCATCTACAGGATACACGAAAGGTGTTGCTGCCACTGACTTGGTGGTAGTGTAAGTCACAGGTCCCCAAACGTGCTGAAGCTCAGCACTTAAAGGGCTTGCACTCAGTGAGCTTCGTTGTTGCAAGTATGCTCCCCACTTAGCCAATGTAGGAGTCTATGCAGTCCTCTGTGGGGTTTCTCAGTGCTGTCCCTCACCCATCCCACAAATGGGTATGGAGTTCAGATCGTCATAGGGTTTATTCCAGTGATGGACTCTATTGCCTATAAGTCAAAAATAGATGGCTGCCTGTTGCTTTTCTATCAAGCTATAACATGTCACGGCCCCTTTCCAAAGCTGAGACCAAAATCCAATTGGTTGCTGTAATTTTTCATTTTTCTGCCATAGCCCCCATCTGTATCACTCATTAGTGATGTTGACATCTAGTTCACCAGGTTGGGAAGGATCATATACCACTAAAACTTGTGCTCTGGCAACTGCTCAATTAGCTACCATGAAAGTCTTTGTCTCTACATCCCATTTCCACCTGGTACCCTTTATTACCAATGGTGCCAAGTTTGATATAAAAGCTCTCCAGTATACTGACACTCCCAAGAATTCCTGCAAAACTTTAACAGTACTAGGAGAAGGGAAGGTTTATATTTTATCAATAATAGCCTCAGGTATCACTTTTGTCTTACCCGACCAGACAACTCTCAAGAATTTGACAGACAAATCAAGCCCTTGGATTTTCTTTCTTTCTTTCTTTCTTTTTTTTTTTTTGAGTTGGAGTCTCACTCTGTCACCCAGACTGGAGTGCAGTGGCCGCTCCCGGCCACCGCAGTCTCAACCTGCTGAGCTCCAGTAATCCTTCCGCCTCAGCCTTCCGAGTAGCCGGAATTACAGACGCACGCTACCACGCCTGGCTAATTTTTTGATTTTATTGTAGAGATGAGGTCTCGCCTGCCCGAGAGGGTCTCGAACCCGCGGGCTCAGGCTATCCACTCACCTCAGCCTCCCAAAGGTGCGGGATTACAGGCTGAGCCACCGAGCCCGGGATTTTCAAGGCGTTGGCTTCTCAACCATATTTCTTTAAATGTTGTAACAAACACAGAGCAGCTTGTTCTAACTCTGGAAGAGAGTCAAAGGTTAACATAGTATCATTGATAAAATGAAACAACTTCGCAAATTTAAGGAGTGTCCAAGCAGCCAGATTCTTGGCAACAAGCCCAGAGGTGGCTCCAGGAAGATCTCCTGCATTTGGGCAGACTGTACAAGCTCCTGCCTTTAACCATTTTAATAGTAAATGGTTCTCTTGATGCTCTCTAGCAATCAGTAAATGTTGCTGCAGTGCCAGCTGTACAGCAAGCGAGGCTAGCTTTTATACCTCCAATCTGGGTAACAGAATCTCGGCCACTCCTATGTCACAGAGATGCAAGAATTCCCATGTCTCAAACTGCAAACAGAGATTAGTTTCTCCCTGGAGGTTGGTCAGAAGCACCCACTCTGTGGCTCCACTTGCATTGTCTGTTTCTCAAACAAAGCCATTTCTACATCAATGGGCATACCATGAGCTTTAGCCGGTTCCTGGGGAGATAACCCTGCAGCTCCAGCAACTGCTGGCATTCCCCTTTTATCAAATGTTTCTTCTAGGCTATACCAAGCCATTTCTCCCTGGCTATACAAAGCCATTTTTCCGGGCTATACAAAGTTGTTTATTTCTGGGGGAGCATCCAGGAGAATAACATAGTAGTCACATAACACATACAAGTGGCGGGTCATGCCAGAATTTCCCTACCCACTGAAGCAGCAGGCTCCATACTGACCTGAAACTAATCCTGCTGACTACACCAAGTGTGCTGGAGGAGTTCAATTCCTTCCACACGCATTCACATCAGATTGGGACAGGTCAGAGAACAGAGGAGCCAGTCTCATAACAACTGCACTCTTGAAACGTAATCATGGTGGCTGGCAATTACAAGGAGAATGGGTCGCTGCGCTGAGGTTTGTCCCTGTCTGCTTTTAAGGAGACCTACACAATAGTGGTGTACAACCAGATTTTGAGCACATAGTTAGACTTAACAAGTCATATTAGCTTTCTCAGTCATAAGTTCTGGTGGGCCAAGGTCTAAGGGAGTGCTATCTTGGTCCAACCAGGTGAGAAAGCCTGACTGACCCCATTTACTTTACACAGTGGCTTCTGAAAGCTGGCAGCCTCTAGAAGTCAAGTCATGGCTGTAGTGTTGGTAGAAGTGGGGTTGGCATGGTGAGGGCCTGTCTTGGAATCAGGTTTTCCTTTGGTGGGGAGCAGCAGCAGCAAGGTAAGAGCAAGCTTGTAGCATATTTCCTACCCATTCCCTTCTTCTTTGGCTATAGTATCTCTCCTGAGTGTGCGTGAAATCACCTGGTCACCTCCTTGGCCAAGCAGTGGCAGCTGGTGCTGGACTGCTGAGGCAATAGTAGCCCCCTGAGTTCCATGTGGGCTCGAGGGTTGTTTTGTCCAGATTGAAGATGAATTCCTGCATTTGACTAGAGACTGGAAGTGTCTGAAGAATTCTCCTGTGACTAGGGTTGCAAGGGTCCATGGTAGAGTCATGGGACCTTGGGTGTTCTCTAACTCACTCACTTCTTCCCAACGTTAGAAATCCTCTCACAGTTCCACACCAGGGCTGGCCCTGCAGGTTGCCCAACCTCCTCCTTCACCAACCTTGGTTCACCTCACTTCTCTGGTGAACTTCAGCATACTATCCCAGACAATATAGAGCTAGTGTTTACTTACATTTCTGTCCTTTTCTGTGAGAAAGATGCCCACTAGTAGCTTCTAGTAAACTATCTTGAGCCAGTACCTTTCATGGCATTAATAGAAATGTAAAATGAAACAGTACATCCAGATCTTGGTTTGTGTAGTGTCTCCTAACTCTGTGCTCCCTAACTCTGCATCTTCTTGGCCCACCTCTCTGTTTCACTTCCTTATAATTTATTCACTAGAGAAACACTTTTAAATTCCTTCAAAATTTTTCTTTTTATATTCACAATTTGGTAAAATGTTAGGTGCAAGAGACCTACTTTGCATCTTCTCTTTGATTTTGATATGCTTTCCTTCATACGTTTAATCATTTTTTAGCATTTGGTATGAAATGGAAGACATCATAATCTTCCTCTTACTTGAACACTTAGATGCTACTGTAGGGTTATCTGTAAGCCTAATTTCAATACTGCTTTGTCTCGGGGAATAGGGAAACATGAGGAGAGGGAAAGAGACAGGGAATGGCTGGTTGGTGGAGCAGTCAGAACATGCACAACATTTGTCAATTAAGTTTGCCATCTTATTTGGATGCAGTTTATGGTGCCCTGGAAGAATTCCTATAGTAATATCAAAGATAATATTACAGATCACTATAACAGATATAATAGTAATGATACAGTTTTAAATATTTTTGAGAATTATCTAATGTGACACAGAGACACAAAGTGAGCATGTACTGTTGGAAAAATGGTGCCACTAGACTTGCTGGACACTGGCTTGCCACACACCTTCAATCTGTAAAAAATGCAATGTGAGATAATGGTCCAGACATATACTCTTTTCTCCCTATACCTGACTTCTTTTTGCTTCCTCCCTTAGGGAGCCATCTCTGGCCAAGACTGGTCTCTGAAGGATATGCATATTCCCAGAAATGAGTCATGGGAAGACGGTGATGGAACAGAGCTGAGAACAATGTAGGAGGCACCTTTAAATCAATGTAATTATAAACACCATATAGCAATTTTAATAACTAATTTCCTTTATAGTAAAACTGCTTGCTGTACTGTCCCAAGACATGGATTCTTTCTTCAATGACTGGCTACCATCAGTGCCTTTCATAAGTTCTAATAAACCAATGTCTTTCCCTGCTGGACCTTTGGGTGACTTCTTTGGAATAGGTAAAGAACATTATGTGCATGCCCTCTCAGATTTGGAATTTCATGCAATATCTGTGAAATCCAATAGAAGAAAGCACAGTAAAACAAAGTATGCCTACCTGCTCAATATTTTTTTGTCTCAGGGAATAGGGAGGCCTGAGGAAAGGGAAAAAGACAGGGAATGGCTGGTCGGTGGAGCAGTCACAACATTTATCAGTTAAGTTTGCCATTTTATGTGGATGCAGTTGATGGTGTCCCAGAAGAATTCCTATAGTAACATCAAAAATGACATTACAGATCACTATAGCATATAATAGTAGTGAAACATTTTTAAATATTGTGAGATTTGTCAAATGTGACACAGAGACACAAAGTGAGCATGTGCTGT